>JAABNX020000021.1:24499137-24527163 GCA_015163995.2 Mormyrus lacerda | reverse complement strand
TCAGAGTGACGGTGGGGGTTTGAATCCCGCCTCTTTTCTGTGTGCGGAGGTTCCATGTTCTTCCTGTGTCATGGGTGTATCCTCCAGTTTTGTTTCACAGACCAAAAGCGTCGTCAGGCTCATTCATCAGCATATGGTGTATGTGCCCTGGGGTCTGGCTGTACCTCTCTGTGGGTCAGTTTTAGGAGAACGTCGCTTGTCTTAAGTTGTTGTTGATTTTTATGCGAAGCGGAAAAGCTAAAAATCTCCTGAGAGAGAATTGATTTTGGGCTTTAGGCTAATGACGTGTATGCATTTCATGATACGTTTGCTCTGTCTTCTATGACAGAATATAACCCCAATAGCAATTCTCAAATACAATTACAACCAGTCTACATGAGCAGAAAAATTAATAAACCTCACCAGAAGGACTGACATTTAAGTGTGTTTCTTCTGGTTGCAGTCATTGATTTTTTTTTTAAATATTTAATTTAAATGCAATGAAATTCAGCTGTAATATTTTATGTGGTCAATGTAAATTCTCTAGGATAGTCCATCATACATTTCAGTAAATTAAGTATGCATTTCATTCATCCGTCTTACAGCTGTTTATTCTGGTTTGGGTTGTGCAGCCAAAATAAGCATGATTTAACAAATGTGAGTTTACTTTTGCTGTGCACATGGGTAAGATCCATTTATGAATGTTTGAAATAAAGGTAAAATTTTGTTGAGACGTGGAGCGTGACTTGTTTCATATATGGAAATGTGTAAGTCACCTCATTAAACAGATTAAAACACTAGTCAATATGGATTCCATTTTTCTCTCTATTTAGGTAGATGCAGTATTAAAGCTGGTGTCAACACTGATCCAAGACCAACCTGATCAGCCTTCAGAGGACCCAGATCCTGAGGACTTTGCTGAAGAACAAAATCTGGTTGGGCGGTTTATTCACATGCTTCATTCTGAGGATCCAGATCAGCAGTATATGGTAAGTCAAGAATTCAAGAATGACTAGACCGATTATTGCCTTCATGGGGAAAATATATAATATGTAACTTAATTCAGATTCAGATTCAGATTGATTCAGAATACTTTATTGATCCCTGTGGAAATTATGTGGATTCAGTTGCTCCCGTACAGTAAGAAAATTAACAAGTTAAATAACAAATAATACAAATATCACAATACCAAAAATACAAATTGCTTCAATACTAAGAACTCAATATACAAACAATATATAAATATGTTAAGTATATTGTATATGTCACGGTTCGTGGGCAGGCGAGCAGGTAAGGAGGCGAGGAGAGCCAGATGGACGAGGAAATAAGGTTTAATACGTACAGAGGGCAGGCAGGCACGAACATCGGCAACAATACAACACAATCCAATGACAGATCTCATACTGGGGAAAGACGCGGACTAAATACACAGGCAGGTCAGGGATTAACAGGACACAGGTGATCACAATCGGGGCAGGAGCACAAGGTAACGAGGTGGGTGTGGCACACGGAGGATCGTACGGAGCGGATCATGACAGTATATTATGCATATAATATATACATATACCTAATAAATAATAACCAATATCCTATTATATATTATAATATTATATGTATTATATATTATATTATATAAACAGTACACAAACAATATTCTAATATATTACAGAATGATATATACATGGGGTTGAATTGAGGTGTATACTTGTAGTGCAGTGTAGTGTGATACTTGTGCTTATGTGGAGGCGTTGTACAGAGAGAGAGCCACAGGCAGGAATAATTTCCTGTGTCGTTCAGTGGAGCATTTGGGTAATCTTAGCCTATCACTGAACGTGCTCCTGTGACTGGCCAGCACGTTATGGAGTGGCTGGGAGAAATTGTCCAGCATTGTCCTTAGCTTGGACAACATCTGCCTCCCCGACACCACCATAATATAGTTGACTTAATATAGTCAAGCAGTCTTTTCAAGTATGCATGTTATACATAAAGTGAAACGTAATCTAAATCATCCCTGAGAAGACAGGTCTTTGCAAAGATTCGTTTGCAAAGTTTACTTTTGCATTGGTCTTTTATTGCCTCACTAATGACTGTTGGTCATTCCGAGGATGGTGACGATTATTACAGCACTGCTGCTATTGTTGTTGTTAATACTGCCATTATTTTAATTCTTTCCTTATGTATATTTTTTCAAGATTTTAAATACAGCCAGGAAGCACTTTGGAGCAGGAGGGAACCAGAGGATTCGATTCACGCTGCCGCCTCTGGTGTTTGCTGCGTATCAGCTCGCCTTCCGTTACAAAGAGAGTTCCAGTGTGGTATGAGTTAAAGTCTTTCTGTCATTTTCTTTCTTTTTAACAATCCCACATCTTAATCATCTTTGAAACCAAGATAGAACACTTGTGAATGAGCTAGTACAGTGTTTATTCTGAAATTATTTGAAAACTATAGCTCAACAAAACTGACAGAATGTTAAACAGCTCTTTACATGTATGATTTTGATGTAGGTTTGACATTCTGATGTTAAGAACCTAATGACTTCTGGAGTGTATAAATATATTGACATTTTGACCTTTCCGATAGTTTGATGTACTGTTTGTCTCACTTATATATCACTTTAGACAAAAGTATCTGCTAAATAAAATAAATGTAACTTAAGCCTTTCAGCTGTACAACAAGTACTTCTACCTCAAGGCTTCTGAAGTAAAATGGTCTGACACAGATGGGAAACAGCTTTGAGTATCTCCTGCAGGGGATCCTAGGAATAAGTGTGTATTTTGCTTTCCTGGTCTCACATTCATCAGTCCAACATATTCAGCTTTTTTAAAGGTGATCATTACTGAAGAAGAACCCTTTTAGTTTGTTTCTATCAGGGAGAGCCATCCCTTGCTTGTATGTCATAATAGAGGATTTGCTGCACGAGAGACAAGCACTGAAGAATGATTTGTCCCAGAACAGACATTCAATGCCACTAGCTCCGCTCTATAATTTCTGACACGCTCTCTGGTAAATCTCCTCGTCTGCTTTCAGGATGAAAAGTGGGAGAAGAAGTGTCAGAAGATTTTCTCCTTTGCCCACCAGACCATCAGCGCTCTAATCAAAGCCGCGCTGGCAGAGCTGCCACTCCGGCTCTTTCTCCAGGGAGCCCTGGCAGCTGGCGAAGTTGGTTTTGAGAAGCACGAGACAGTGGCTTATGAGTTCATGTCACAGGTACTGCGCATCTGGGGGGAAACTCGGGCTGATGGCACTTTACATCTAATCAGAGACATCAGCATGAAAAGTCAGCTTGTGCTGTTTCTTGCCTTAAGGCGTTTTCCCTGTACGAGGATGAGATCAGTGACTCCAAGGCCCAGCTGTCGGCTATCACGCTAATCATCGGCACCTTCGAGAGGAGCAAGTGCTTCAGCGAGGAGAATCATGAGCCACTGAGGACGCAGTGTGCGCTGGCTGCGTCCAAACTGCTAAAGAAAGCAGACCAGTGCCGGGCTGTCAGCACTTGTACCCACCTCTTCTGGTCAGGATGCAGCAGCGACAAGAATGGAGAGGAGGTGAGTGAAGGAGTGGCAGTCTGATCTCTGAATCCTAATTAGTGATCTCTCTAATATCCATCCATCTTTTATAACCAGTTACCCAATAAGATTCACTCTGAGCCTTGGATCTCAGGAAGCACAGGGGACAAGGTGGCGCACACCTTGAATGGGATGCCAGTTCCTCACAGGATACAAACTAGTGCACACACTGAGAGTGATCTGGAAGCATTGATTTACCGAACTGCATGGACTATGGGAAATATCCTGAGAACGCTGGAGGAACACACACACACACACACACACACGGCAGAGAGCAGAAGCTCAGGAGCCTCTACTGTATCATTTATGATACAGAGTTGTACTGTATGCCTTGTCTGCTCGTGTTATATTAGGCTGTAATATGTAACATCTGTAATGACCTTAGTGGTACTTCAGTCTGATTACTACAGCCAAAACTGCATATGTTATTCTAAAATGGACAGTAGATGATAGGGTGGCTTAAATTAATTAGTGGTTGTGTGTCAAATTAATAAATAATCCATAGTCCAAGTAATGGGTTTTAAATTCTGATGTGTATGCATGCTGCTTTCTTTGGTGTGTGAATTTCTTGTATGTTTGCTTAATGTCATATGCTCATAGATCATAAACAGCAATGAATCATACATGCAATCTGTGTTTGCAAAATGAATTCTGAATGGCATGAACTATTTTTATGAACCTCTGTAACTTTGTAAAGTTGTAGGCATGATTTTCTGAGAATACCTTCCAGTCCATGTCAGTGTACTCTTTTCTCTCGGTGCTTTGTTGCCATGGCATCCTTCTTTTTCTCAGATCCACGACGAGAAGAGGGTGACCGAGTGCTTAAAGAAGGCTCTGAAAATTGCTAACCAGTGTATGGATTGTTCTTTGCAAGTGCAGCTCTTCATTGAGATCCTCAATAGATACATCTATTTCCATGAAAAGCAAAATGAAGCGGTAGGCTATTATTTCCTGTGAATGTGGCTCACACGTACATGGTTGGATGTTTTAAACATGTCCTATCTATTTATCTATTTATTGACAGTTCTCAAAATCTTTACTATTAGTGCATTTATCCAGTTCATGCATTTCATTACTTCAAATGGGTTTTAAGAGAATTCAAGATTATAGGAGTAACACTCATCCCTGAATGCGCACTCTTAAAAATTTGCTTTTCATTTGTCTTTCAAAGTGTTTTCCTTTTTGCTAAAAAATAAAAAAGATACACATTCCTTCACCCTGCGGTAAAAGATGACCAGCTTACCCACAACCTTGGAGTTGAACCATGGAGTTTTGAAAATGAGCTTAACTCTTATCACTGTGCATGTCTGCTCCTTTCCCCTTAGGTGACTGTTCAGGTTCTAAATCAGCTCATTCAGAAGGTCCAAGACGATCTGCCCAACCTGGAGGCAAGTGAGGAGACAGAGTTGATAAAAAAGCACTTCCACAACACACTGGAGCACCTACGTGTTTGCAAGGAGTCCTCTGATGCCGATGGCACAGCTTATGATGGGCTGTTGTTGTAGAGGACACTGCGCAGACCTTAATCCCCCTTGCCTGCATTATACTAGTGTGTTCATATTTTTAAAAAATGCTTGTTTCTCCCACTAGCTGTGTATGATTTTTGCCTGTTCAATGTTAAGAGCAAAGTGTCAGACAATTTCTCTGAGTCAATTTTTGGTGCAGCTCAGTTCAGTTCTATTAATATCATATACATATGCTGCTCGCTTTACGATGGTTTGACTTACGACATTTCGACTTTATGATGGTGTCAAGCTTTTAAGTTTGATCTGTTCCTGGCTATCCAGTATGATGTTTTTTACTAATGCCGGCCTGTGGCAGCATCCATCCAGCCACGCTTCCAATCTCTCTTGGGATCAGAAGTGTAAACGTCAAATATAATGTTTAGTCCTAATGTCCAAGTGTGTCATATTAATATTCGATTTACAATATTTCCGACTCATGATGAGTTCACCGGAGCGTAGCTCCATCGTAAATCGAGGAGCGTCTGTAGTGCTCATCCCAGTGTGGTTACCTCAGCCGGTGAACAGTAGTGATATTGCAGCACCAGAACACATACGTGGTAAAATTTTAAAAGTTAGTATGGATAAAAAAGAAGATTGAGTAAACAAGAACTACTGTTGTAAATCAAAGAGTTAAAGTTCTCTGCGGTTCCGGACCATCTCGCTGCCCAGTCCACTGGTCACACTTTATTCCCTGATTCTTTCTCCTATTACTTAGAGTGAAACAATATGGCCCTTGAAGCTCAGGGTCCAGTTTCCTTTAAGCTTAGGTGAGCCGAGGACGCGGCCTTATTCTCACTCCGCCCCTGTGTGCCGGCAGTTTTCAGTATCTCCTGCAGGGAATCCTGGGAATAAGTGTATTTTAGTCTTGTGTCCTTGCGTTCCTGTTGTACGCTGTATGTAGGGGTGTGTCTCTGACAATCTGCTGGGGTCAGTGGGTAATTCATTCATCTTTCACAGAGGCTGCAACATTTTTTTTGTCTTTGACTTTGTATTTTTTTATTATGTGTGTCTTCAGTTAAGGTAAATGTATGTATGACTATTTGAAATGTCTGTACACTTGGAGGAAGTTTATTCTTTGCCTTCACGTAGCATTTCTGTTAAAGGAAACTTTTATGGCTACCTTTAGTTTGATAATATTAGTTATCACTGAATGTTCAAACCCCACCATTTAAACATCTAGATCATTATTAGAAAAAATATTGTATTTTTAACATTAAATTATATCATTGTCATTATCTTTGACTAATACAGATATGTGTATTGATAAAATCTATATTATATTTGACATTAATATTTCTCATTTTGTGTCTTCTGACTTAGATTTTAGAGAAGAATTTCTTATCTTAACACCAAAACAAACTTCACATCTTCTAGAAGGAAATTCAGGATAGTTTTAGAATTAAAATCTGAGCTAAAGTGTGTGAGTTAGGAACGTCTGCTTGTGTGAAGGAAGACTGGCACCAAAACGTATCCCTGCACCATGTGCTCGGAGCAAATGGTTTTGATATATGTAGTTTAAGGCTCTTTTTGTCACTGGCAGCATATATGTGTGTGTGTGTGTGTATATATGTATAATACACACACACAGCCGCAGCAAAAATTGAGACCACAGCACAATTTTTTGTTTCACTCATTTCTGAATTTATGGTTGTGTGTCTGTGAATAATATATATATTTTTGCAAACTGCAGCCTGCTTCTTCTCTGCTTCTCATTGACAAAGGGCTTCTTCCTTTATAGGACTATAAGTCCTGCTTCTAGGAGTCTGATACGACCTGTCCTAGCAGTGCACTTCACACCCACACTTAATGTTTCCCATTCCTTTTGAAGGTCATTGATGTCATCCTCCGATTCATGAGGAACTGTCGGATAAGTTAATGTCATCTCTAGCATTAGAAAGTCACTTCTGCCTTTTACCCGGCTGGTTTCTGGCCTTTCCCAGTGTCTCCTGCTTCACCTTGCACCTTGTTCTTGTCTACTGCTGTCTTAGCGATTTTGAACCTGGAAGCATCCAGATACTCAGCGTAGCCTCTTCTGCCAGCAGAACCACGATTAAACCAGAATTTGACAGTCATGTGTCTTATTCATGAAGAATATAAATTGGTCTCAATTTTTTTTCTGCAGCAGTATATATATATATATATATATATATACACACACATTGAAAGGAAGAAGACTACATCTCTAACATAAGCTTATAAAATTTAAGGAATTTCACAGGAGTCAGACAGATTAAAATAAATAAAAAATAAATAGGCCTGAATGGTCAGGTATATTTTCTACCTTCCCCCCAAAAAATGCACTCGGTGGCCAGTTTATTAGATACCCCTATGTAGTACTGGGTAGTACTGACTAAGCTGGAGAACCACTGCAAGGGTTTTACTGAGCTGTAACATTCTACCTGTGGCCTTCCTGTTACCTTCAACAAGTCAGTCTATTCTCCTCTGACTCTCTCATAAGCAAGGTGTTTTGGCCAAAGAAATGGCTGGATAATTTTGTACATCATTGTCTGCAAACTTTAAACTTTACTACACAGAAATCCTTGAAGGGTGGCTCATTCTGAGATCCTGGTACCACATGTGGCACCAGTAATAACACCATGTTTAATATCACTTGGATCA
Source organism: Mormyrus lacerda (assembly GCA_015163995.2). Lineage (NCBI taxonomy): Eukaryota > Metazoa > Chordata > Actinopteri > Osteoglossiformes > Mormyridae > Mormyrus > Mormyrus lacerda. Next base: position 24,519,494 of record JAABNX020000021.1, on the reverse strand, counting down.
GGCACCTTTGCCTTCAGCTTAGTCAAAGAGTAACTGAACCGCTTCTTCAAATAATGTAAATTGCAGCATTGTGATTTGCTAATTGGAGGAGCAGACTTGGGGGGGGACTTACAGGATTGGTGGACTGCTGTATGAAAAGGTCCAATGGCATGTCAGACTACCTCAAAGAAAAAGGTCCAATGAGAACAGTGTGGCATACCCAAGAGTGCGGATGTGTGAGCAAATGGAGTTCCTGGATTATAAACTGGGAATGATGGGCCCTGTTTCTCCCCAAGACTGGAAATGAGTCCCAGACCAGGTCTTGCCGGTTGTTTTCACAGATCCGAAGGGCAGGTGTAAATGCACGAGAACACCAAGAAATCCCAATGTGATTGAACGTGAAGAGCATTCCAATGCAGACAAATTCACACTGCGATTGTAAACATGTTATTTCCTTAACCAATGAGTTTCCTACCAAAACCAAGAAGAGTGAAACAAAATCAGCAGGGCGTAAGACCCAGGGTAGATGAGGGGGGACATGTACCCCCCAGTATTTAATTAGGCTTCTTTCATCCCCCCCCACCTCAAAAAATCCTGACCATTACATTTAATTGTATTATTTATTATGCAGTGCCCCCTCGCCCCAATATCAAACTCTCTCCCACTCCCTTACCTGGAACAACAAGTAGAAACGCAACCACACCCTGTCTCTCCTGTGATTCCATGTAGAAAACAGAATAACCCATATTTAGTTTTTATTATTTTGATGTGGGGTCCAGCATAGGTGTCCATGTATTTGCTACCCCTTAGGTCTGCCCCTGGCAGTTATGGCAAATGCAGGGTGGTTGTGAATCTCTGTTTCTCTTTCAAGCACCTTGTTTTTGTTCTCTGAAAGTAGTGGGGATAGATTTTCAAGGACCTGCTAGGCTATGGTTGTACTTCATAAGTGGAAAACAAAGCATATTCAGTTAAGCAGGCCGAAAACATTATGCCAAAATGAATATATAAATTATAAATTAAGAATTAAGCTATGAAACATTCAGCAAGCAGCAGTGACTTTGGCACTTTAATCCAGGATGAAGAAGCACTTTGCATAGTACCTTGATTACCAAGGCATGTCAGTTTAAGCCAAAACTAATATTACTTTGACAGAACTGAAGGTATTCATCTGTATAAACATTTTTTAGCTGCCATGCCGTAGTTATCCATTTTTGAATATCATACTGCTTGAACCTTACCATGCTGACTGTTTTGAGGTTGTTCTTTAATTTTCTTTGATGGAGTCTAGGAAGACCTTTGCATTTCTCCAGGAAAGGTAAATCTTTATTTGACGTCCAACAAAGTGGCTTGTGACCATGCTTCATTGCCAACTAACACTATATTTGGTGATTTGGTAAATTTTTTGCACATCTATTACTTTCTATTACTTTTTATAATTCAATTCAATTTTATCTATAAAGGTCATTTTCACTTTACTGTCATGCCCGGCTCATCTGATCCTCCTGTGTGCCATGCCCCTTTGTTAACCTTGTGTGAAATCCCGATGTTACCAGCGGTTTCTTGTTATTTCCATTAAGTCCTGTGTATTTAAATCCATGTTAAAATCTGTTTCCTTAGTCTTGTCATTGAAGTCATTGATGTCATATGAAGTCTGCTGTATCTTGCTTTGTTGTTTTCCTTCGAATAAAGCCCTACTTTCCCTGATTCCTCGTCTCCCTGTTCCTTCTTTCCTGCATCCCCGGTCTGTGCTCACGTCCAGTCATTACAATTACATTGTCTTAAAGCATTTTACATTATCCCTGCCCAAAGACCCCAGTGAGCAAGTCAGAGGTGACAATGACAAGGAAAAAACCCTAGGAGGAACCAGACTCAAAGAGGGAGCCCATGTTTCAGGGGCCGGCAGAGGAAGTCAAATGAACAAGATAAGAACATAAGAACTATACAAACGAGAGGAGGCCATTCGGCCCATCAAGCTCGCTTGGGGAGAATTTAACTAATAGCTCAGAGTTGTTAAAATCTTATCTAGCTCTCATTTAAAGGAACCCAAGGATTCAGCTTGCACTGCGTTATCAGGAAGACTATTCCATATTCTGACTAAACGCTGTGTAAAGAAGTGCTTCCTTAAATCTAGTTTGAAATGTCCTCCCGCTAATTTCCACCTATGGCTATAGCTGATGGCAAAATCCTAAATGTGGAGGACGGGCAGATGATGGCAGGCAGATGCTGATGCTGCTTCTGACAGCAGAATGAGCAATGGTACCACAGCAGGGCAGGCAGGAGAGACATCACAGGCAGAAAGGCATGCAGGCCAGAAGGACATCACAGGTAGCAGAAGTGTTGCATGCAGGAGAGTAGGCAGAATATCTATTTTTCTTGGGTCTCCAGGGACCACACCCCAGGAGGGGTGGGAGGGAATGAAAAATGCACAAGGCAATGTAGGGGAGACCAGAGGCAGTGCAAACAGCTAGGTGAGTGCAGTATGTAAGCTCCGGCAGATATGGCTAAGGCAGCATAAGTAGGAGGGACAGGCAGGTGGGAACACTGGCATGGGGAGTCCCTGAAATGTCAGCACTCCAATCCCACAAGCGATGTGAAGCTGGAGTGACAGCACTGACGGTTCAGTTCATCCAAAGCCAATGGCACCGATCCCCACCCAGCTCTACACCTCACACTATAGATCTAACTGGGAGTGAGCAGTTAGCTAGAGCTAGAACTAGAGTCCAGTGAATGGAACATAGAACAGGGCTAATTTGGTCAAATTTTTCAGTTTTTGTAAGAACTCTGGCTGCTGCATTTTGCATCAGCTGGAGTTTATTTAAGGATCCAGATGGACAATCAGAAAAGAGAGCATTACAGTAGTCCAACCTGGAAGGTGAGCATTTTCCGAAGCTTGGCTATTTGCCATAGATGGTAGAAAGCAGTTCTAGTGATACTTCTTATATGAGCATCAAAACATAGATCTGAATCAACCAGGACAGATCTCTGACCACTGTGTTAAGATGAATATGAAGACCATCAGGGTTGTATTCAGTATTTCCATTTTTTCTGTGTTTAACATAAGGAAATTTTTAGCCATCCAACTGGATGTCTAGTGTACAGTGTACTAAACCAGAGGGCTGGAACACATTGGTTTGTAAATGCATTCACACTGAGCATGCAACTCTAGATACAGCCTGCAGGGTGCAGCATAGCTCAATTGCAGATGATGTGAATAGAAAAACACAATAATTAAGATACTAACCAGGGGGACAAGAACATGGAGTGGGGACATGTACCCTTCTGCCCTTCAACCAATATTTAATTCACCACCATCACCATCACCCCAAAACAAAGATAAATAGACCTTAAAATAAAGTTATGCCCCAACCCCCAATATTAAACTTTGCTACGCCATTGATCCATTGATCCTTATGTTGTAACATTAGTGAAAATCTCAGTTTAAATCCAACATAGTAGTTAATCTTGTTTCAGACTGATTTTATTTATTTCTTCATTCCCTCTGCATGTGAATGGATCGCACATGCTTAATGCACTTACAGTTATAATAAAGGTGTGGAAAGCTCATTGAGTATATGTCACTTTGTTTCTGCAGTGACATCACCTCCTGCAGCTGAAGCCGCACTTGGATTGGTTCCCTGAGCTGATGGCTTGGGTCATTAGTTTAGCAGAATAATCCTCTTACATGCTAAGCTGTTCTGGGTTTAACGTTTAGGTCTCATCCCAACACCTATTTCAATAAAACACAATGTAATAACTTGAAATACCCAGTTAATCCATTATGAATAATTAAAAAGTTTAATTAAATCTTTCTGTTGTGAATCAGTCTGTAGCTTGGGTGAACATTGAAAGTCATGTGTTTTATCTGGATCATCATCCAGGAGTCAACATGGCAGAAATATATTCAGGAAGTTGTACCGCTTTAGAAAGGCCAGGCCCTGGGCAAACTGCTCCCCCGTTACCTCACCCTAGCCAGTTACAGCTGTATTGATCTGTAGCATCCTTGTCTCAGTTAGGCCTCTGTGAGTACTCTGACTGAACGGACAGAGCTGAAGGCCCTTACAAACAGCTGCTGAAACATCCACAGATTTTGAATAATGTTACTGTCTTCAGACCTTATAAACATATTTGTCAAACGTATTTCCTTTCCATTCCTTCCTTCCTACTAATTACACTTGCTGATCTACATATGTATTGTCTATTGTCAGGGTCAGTCCCTGTGGTCCCACTCCGTGTCCCTCCCCCATTTGGTTAGCAGGTGTTGCTGGTCATCCCGTTCTTTATGTTAGTCTTTGTTGTCCCCTGTTACCTGTTTGGCCACATAGCTCAATGTGTTGAGCATCAGGTTACCGCAGATTCATGTCCCATGTTTGAATCCTGCCCCCTCTGTTTTTGTATTTTGCTCCCTAGTGTTTCATTTGAGTTTTTCTAGTTCTTGTGTCTGATCTTGTATTTGGCTTTGGTTTTGTTCCTTGTGCCCTTTCTTGTGTCTTTACCTGTCTGGTCTGTAATTCCTGTGTTAGTTTCTGTTTCTTTGGTAAGTTCTTAGTTTCCCTGTTTTAGTTCCTTTGAGTTCATTCATATATGCTCTGTTTTCCTGATCTTTGTTAATTAGCCTCACCTGTACTTTGTTAGTCTCATTACCTCTCAGTATTTTAGTCCCTGCTTCTGTCTTGTTCCCTGGTGGTTCATTGTTGTTGTTTGATGGTAGATGTTTGATTATGAAGGTTCTGTTGTTTGTGTGTGATTATTATTCCGGTGTTGGATGTTACCTGCCTTGTTTTTTTGTAGTTAATCTTTGTTTACTTTTGACCCCCCGTGGTCCTTTGTTTTGTTAGTCCTTTCTTGTGTTTTTAATTCAGTTAGTAAACCCTGTTTGGTGTTTTGAGCTGCAAGTGGGTCGTCCACCTTTTCTGCCTGCACCATGCCACGTTCTCGTGCCCGAATCGCCCGGAACCCTGACAGTCTATATATACTATCTTGAGATACTGTTACTGTCAGTACTTTGAAATCCCCATATAACCATGATATGCTTATTCATATATGAGGGGAACCTGAAGATAAGGTCAACTTTGTGTTGATGCATTATGGAACGCACATGCTACCCTTTCCTTTTTGTGATAATAACACACATCATAAATCAGAGGGTTTTTTTATATAAAAAAAAACATAAAATTACTTCCAAACTGAATTGTCTCCCAAATTTAAAGGGTTATAACATACCCCGGTCAAAGCCTTTTTGTGAAGATGAATAATATGTGTTGGAATGGTTTTATTTAGGATTATCTTGATTTGTTGTGGTAAAATTACCCCTATGTGTCCATTAAATTAACATGAAGTGATAAAATGGGGGCTGGGGATTGTGGAAATAAATTGTGCTACATGGTGCAGAAAGTGTTTAATAATGGATAGTGATAATGTAATAATGAATTAGGAATGTGAGCGAGGGGGGTGTCAATCGTAATGCAAATGGAAAAGCTGCAAAGTCACTCTAAAGTTGCCTCTAAAGATCCAGCTCAGACTGTTCCCGCTGGATGGGTCTAGTTTCAGCACAGAGTAAAATGAAATCTCCCCTCTTTTTAAGTGTTGCCAAATTCCTCATGAATGCATATCACTCTTGTTTTGAATTTGTATTAAATTCCATTGCAGAGGAAAGAAAAAAATGATAAAAGTGATATTAAAACTGGATACATTTTCTGTTCTGAAATGCCTTTCTCAGTGTAAATTATTGTGAAGACTTGAAGTTCATGTCAACCACACGTGCTCTAGGGATGTGGCCGATACAGCACACCGATTATGTTCTAAACAATAGCACTTACGACACTTAATCTTGCTATGATTCAAAGCTTTTGAAAACCCATGGCAACATAACTTGTTAGACAGAGTTGAAATGAGTGGTTGCTATGAGAAAACGTAATGTCAAATGCTTCTGAAAATCATTGTACCATAGGGTTTACTGAGTGATGGCGACCCGGCGTTGGATATATAAGAGACGACTGACCACAAATTATTCTTCTTAATAATCTCTGGTGTCTGCATAAATATTGTAAAACATGCAGTACCATCCAATGTAATGGTAACCACAACACTTTTTGTACTGTAAGAACAAAATTAGTTCTTTTCAGGTCGGGCTGGTTGAATTCCATGTTGAGCCCTCAGTACCACTACAGATTAAGTAATTCCACACTCAGGAATCTCTGACCTCTCAGTCCTTGGACTGTAGGATTCTTCCCCTCTGGTTTGTAATTAAATTCTCATGTTGATCTTTCACAAATCACCATAAATATTAGGTCTGCTGACTACAAATTAAGTTATATACTATTTCTTGTTTCAGAGTTGGGACCACAAAATCCATTTAAAAAAACGAGTAATCTCCCAGATGCTGCATTTAACAATCGTAAATTTATAGACTACAAAATAAAAAATAAAGTGAATGCAGCTTTAATCAACCAATTGTTTGAATGCATTAAAAAATAAAAATAAAAAGTTGATGCATTTAAAAAGGGGAAATGTGAATTTGGTTATTGAAGTAATGGGTGTATATTTAGCTGGTGATTTACTTAATGTAATTAAATAAATGAAGGAATGCGCAGCATTCTGGTAACCTGTGAATACTGTCTGTATTGTCCAGCACTCCGTGATGAAAACTAGCATTTTAAGTCTACTGCAGACAGCTAAGAAACTAATGAATGTAAAACGTTGTACTTCAAATACTTGCACTTGAATTTAATATCTATTGCTTATGGATGTTTGAAAGAGAAAAATAAAAAAGTTTTTTTCAGTGTCAGTAGAAATAATATAGTATGTATGCAATATAGCTATTAAACAAAGATAGTATGCATACCGTATAGATGTATAGATCATTTAGAACAGTATTTACTTATGATATGCATACAAATGTATACATATATACAAATATAACTGTTTAATACAAATATTATGCAGGCATAATTAATTGGGAGTTATATTGATTACTTGCTCTTGGTATAATTAGCTTTGGCAGAACAATATCATTATAATTACTATATTAATATTCATTTTAAAGGAAGTATATTTAAAATGTCAGATTTCATTTGTTGTTTTCCTTTTTAGACTAAATATGCTGAATGTGACATATTTTCTTCCAGATAACTATGATACATGAAATTCAGAGGATGATGAAGACTCTTTACAGGCAAACAGTTTTTACCTTTTTCATAATGTATTCTTTAACAATCAGACTTAAGTCCCCTGGCTAACTTTCACAGTCACTGTGGAACTCCGAATCATTAACGGATAATGTAATCATCCAACCCATGTGTTAAATAACCCATGCACTGCATTTGCAGTTCAGCTTGATAAATCACAGTGCTGTGTACTATGAATATACACATTTTCCCCTCAAGATTCCCCTGCAGCTTCTGTTGGGTGGTTCATTAATCAAAAACCCGCAGCATCAAAATGATCATGCGTCTATTACACTTGCAAATCCTACTGTGCCCTGAGAATTAGAATTCTAGCCTTGTAGCTTATGTTACTTGCTTTACTCGTACAAAGACAAGGGCAAGGCTTTCGAAAATCATATCTGAAATGTCAATATTTGTTATGGTGCCTGAATAAACACCATTTTGTCATCTTATAGGCCTCGAAGAATTTATATATAATTATTTCTAAGGATTTATTGTTCCTTAATGGTTACTTAAACATAATTAATGAGTAGTAAGTGTACACAGTATGCTTGCTTAATGACAGGAAAGACATTTGGAACAATTTTGTTTGGCAATTTCTTCATTGTACAAATATCATAGACTGAACTTAGATGGTATAGCCTACTACACACTTAAGTTGGCATGGCTTAAATAATGATAAAAAGTATAGTAGCCTATAGTAAATACATAAACCAGTACCATATTATCTTACAGTTATTTACAACACAAAATAAGATTAGTATCCATTGTGGATATCCATTTTGGAGAGATTATTTGAAAAGTTTGGTTAATTGTAAACCAATTGTTGATTTGGTTGTGATTTGTGTCAGAAATCAATAAAACATTTGCATTGTTTAAATCCTCTGCTGGAATCTATTTATTTATATGGGAGGTACATGTGTAAGAACCTGCGTTTTTAGCTTGGAAAATCTTGTAAACAACTATAAATATTTTCTTGATAAATAGTGCCTCAAAAGAATCTTCTTAAATGTTTCGGCAAACATGAACTATAAAATATGTTGTCCCTTGATTTAGATAAGTGTGTGGATGGATAAATTTTTTTGTTTGTCAATGGCTGGGACAGTGTGCTTCCTTTATGATATTTCTTCTTGATCCTTCATCAGCATTGCCCTCACCAGAACAGGATTGGTCTGTCATGAATGATGAATTAATATAGCAAAAAACGATGGCAAAAAAGTTAGTTCAACATTTCTAAAAAAATTTGAATGAGGCAAAACCTTTTGCTGTGCTTTAGGTATTTGGGTTTCATCTGATATTGTAACCTTTAGTGTATTTTTATGTAATAGGATGGATGGATGGATGGATGGATGCAGTTTCATCAAAGACAAGCATGCAGTTGCATAAAAATAGGAATTTATCTCTTTCACTATTGTTTGACTTACTTTATGCAATAGATAGAAACAGAAGTAAAGTATGAGTCCCATGAGTTCGTTGGTTAATTAAAAATTACCTCCAGATACAGGAATGAAATGATTGTTAATTAGTTATGACATGAAATATGCCCCGCAGTCTGTGCATATGCTGCTCAAAGCATACCTGCTTTTCCTTGCTCTTCCCGTCCTGGTTCATTTTTAAAATTATTATTATAATTATTATTTAACAGTCTCTACAATCTCTTGAGTGTAAAGGACAGATCTGAAAGTGGAAATGAGGGAAGCTGAGTTATTTGGTCAGAAAGCTGGACAGCATGACCTTGTGCAGATAAATGATAAATAACCTCATTTATGCTTGCAGTGGATCCCAAGTTTTATGCTGTGCCCTAGGGTGACCTCTCAAGTTACCTACTGAATGATCTCTTTCAAACTAAGCTCTACGCAGGGTCGGGTTTCTCTGCTCTGTATATGGTGACATACTGTCAACTTGCTATCCCAGTCAAAAGAAAGATTTTACAGTCATGATTCTTTGCTTGATGGAGTACAGAACCACAACCTCCAATAAACAGAAATGTGTGGTCAGAGTTCATTAATTTCCTCAGAGGCCAAAAAAATATTTTACAATACGTTACATCTGCATATGGGGGTTCCTAGACCTGGAACACTAAAAATAGAGTTAAAAAGATGTGTGATTAATGTATGTACTGTATAAATACTGAAACATTAAGCGTTCATACATTGAGCATTACTTATGTTAATCTGAAATTCATGTTTACTTGTTGATGTTGGGAAACAGTGGTTTAGATGACTACAGTGCATCACACCATATGTACCCCTCTGCAGGGAAATTAAGTGAAAACGTATATTGAGTTAAACATTATTAGCCTTTGTTCTAGTGATCCCTGCAGCTTATCTCCTCTACTTTAGAAAAAACATCCTATCCGTTCAACCCCTGCCAAATTTATGAGCACCTTGTCTACTTTGTCCAGTTTTCATTATACTTGCATGCAGACCCTGGGGATTGTGTTCATCCTGGGATGGTGACTGCTTGAGTTCATTCAACAATTCCCTCACTGAATCCTAGTTTTACAGTGTGTGGTGTAGTCTTAATTATCCTTAGTGGTCACAAATGATACATTCTTCAGTAAAATGAGGTATGCAGTAGTATGTACAGGAAGATGGAATTGCCTGCTAGGCATTGCTGCCAATCGCACCTCATCCAATGCCCACAGGTCAGCTGCAGGGTCATCAGCCAGGAACCACCGATCAACAACGTTTCACTCCTTCTAATCCTGGAACATCTCCTGGTGGCTGAGCAGTGACGGAGACGTCTCCTTGTCACCCCTGCAGAGTTCCTTGGCTGCCTTCTTTAGGTTCCCTCCGGTCACTCCTACGTCTCTCACACGGCGTGTGGTTGACAGTCCTATGTAGCCTTGGCATCCAACTTCCGCTGGATAGACAGTAGTCTTCCAGCCAGCCATCCGGCACTCAGCAGCCAGCTCTGAGTACTTGGCCTTTTTTTGCTCTTAGGCAGCCTCGATCCCCTCTTCTGCTGGTATTGTGAGCTCAATGAGGAGCACGGAATTTGTTTTGGTGGACCACGCCACTATGTGAGGGCGGAGAGATGTAGCAGTGATCTTGATTGGGAAACAGAGCTGCCTATTGAGGTCAACTGTCATGTTCCACTCCTGGTCAGGGAAAAATGGCCTTGGTGTTTCCTTTGGCTTAATATTTCTTCTTCCCCCACCTTCCAAGACAAAGCTGATGAGGCTGTGGTTTTCTGCTGGTGGTACCCCTTTGCTACCCTGTTGACAATTCTCCAGCACCTCTTCTAACTTCCATAGGACCTGGTCATGGCGTCGTCTATAACGTCCCTGGGAGAGCGCGATATTACAGTCTGTCAAGATGTGCTAGAGGAGTGTTGCAGAGCGTGCAGCATTCCTCGCTCCCGAACCACTGGTGAAGGTTCCGAGGACAGGGAAGCATGTCGTATGTTGAGCAGATGAGGAAGCTGAGCCTTGCCTGTGGGATCTTCCAAAGATCTATCCAACTGATGTTTTGGTAGACGACTCCTTCCCCGGTTGTCCAGCTTCCTTGTTGGCCGTGTTGTGACACGGCCTTGATCTTGTAGCGCTCTTCCTCCATCCTTGTCACCTCCGCCACCACCACCCTCCCTCTCTTTGCAGTTGACCTTAGACCACAACCGTACTACTTCTCCCCACCATAGGCCTGGACTCTGCAGACAAACTCTTGATGTCGCAGACGACTTTTGGCTTGGTCAACCTCAGTTTGTGCATTCCACTTCCAGCCTGTTGGAATCTTTATGTTCACATTCTTTACAGTCTAGTCAGTGGACTATCTCGACTCAAGGAGCCTAGTATTTTCCTGCTTGTAGCCCAAACTGATGGATTGCGGCAGCTGGAGGGTGTTCCTTCCAAAGAGGCCCGTTTCAGAGAGGCACGTGGCAGCCCCAACCACTTTCTAACCACTTTCTGAAGAATGAGTTAGCTTTTCCATCCATTTTACTTATAGTGGATAAGGGGATATCACTCATTTTCAACGACCATAGCACCCTCCTGTAGAGTGTAAATTGGTAGCACCAGACCTTGTACTTCCCCGGGAGCTGGCTTTGGTCAATCGTTGCCAGGCCTTCTGAGAGTTCTTTCATTATGGTGCTCCCCATCTGGGTACTGCCGCCCCAGGCTTTTAATGGGTTGCTCAGAGAGGAGTGGTATTTTCTCTCCCCCTACGATGAAGATGTTGGTAATGTCGTTTCTGACTCCTCTTCTGAGGGACAGGCCCCGTGATTTTTATGGCTTGATCCTCATTCGGGCCCATGACGTCAGCTCATCCATCCTTTTCAGCAGTCTTGACATGCATGCTGCTGTCTGAAGAAGGCTGGTGACGTCATCCATGTATGTCCTCAGTGGGGGTAGTCTCTTCCCAGCTGATAGCTTGATTCCTCCAACCATCTGTCTTGAGGATTCCCTCAAAGGCTGCCACAAACAGGATGGGAGAGATAACACACCCCATAGAAATTCCTACTTCTAATGGTTGCCAGCCGTTGGTTAAGTCTTGGAGGGCAAAGCGCATCTGCAGGTCATTGAAGTAGGTTGCAACCATGTTCTTGATGCAGGAGGCCATGTGGAAGAACTCCATGGCATTGTTGATCAGCTGATGTGGGACTGATCCATATGAGTTTGCCAAATCGAGCCAGATGATGTAGAGGTCTGTTTTCTCCTGATTGGCCCTCTGGTTGGAGATCACCTCACTCAACCTGTCCTTACAGACCTGGTATAGGATGTCCTCAATTTGGTTGAGCTTGGTTTCCATCCCTCCTTGCAATGATTCCTCCAGTGCCTTGACCAGGTCAGTGTCCAGCATCCGCCATGCCTCTACCTCGCTTGACTTTGGCTATTTTAGTTTATTCCTTCTAGCTAGATTTTTGGTCTCTGTTTTTGGCTCTGTCCTGTGTGAGTTGGGGGTGACTGAGTCTTAGTGCGCACGTAGGGGCTTGTCCTCCACTGGTGGGCCTTCTTTCTCTGTACCAACTTTGCCTTCTGCAACTTTGGGTCCATTGGCTCTGTGGTTTTCAACCTGGCTTTTGGTCCATCTTGTCTCATCTGCTGAGGCAGTGCAAGGTTGCTGTTGGCCCTTCTGATCATACTTTCGCTTCCCCTGGTGGATTCGCAACCCCTTAAACATGATCACTATCTCCCATCCGCACCCCACTTCCGGAGGATCTTCTCCTCATTTCCTGGAGTTCTGGTGTTTGTCTCATTGTCCATTTCTGTTGCCGTCGTTACAGAATTGTCCATCCTATTAGGTCCATCTTTCATCCCACTTCTTGGAGGGCCTGTGGGTTGTTTCTTTGAGCTCTTCGTAGCTATGATTTGGGTGTCCCTTCTCTGAGGTACTAGTGGGTTAGGTAACTAGCTACCCACTTTCCTGGCTGTCCTTCAGTCTTCCCTGGACTCCAACTGCTCTGTTCACAGCAGTCACTGGGTTACCAGAACTTCAGTACTATGTACAGGAAGATGGAATTGCCTGTTAGGCATTGCTGCCAGTTGCACCTCCTCTGGTGCCGACAGGTCAGCTGCAGGGTCATCAGCCAGGAACCACCGATCAACAACGTTTCACTCCTTTAATCTTGGAACATCTCCTGGTGGCAGAGCAGAACGTCTCCCTGTCATCCCTGCGCCTGATAAGTGTTCCCCTTGTTATTGTGGTTAATTGTTCTTCTCCCAGCACTTTTCCTTCCTCCTCAGCCAAAGCCAAAAACTTGCCTCGTCAGCCTCCTCAGCCAAAGCAAAAAACTTCCCTCCTCATCCAAAGCCAAAAACTTCCCTCCTCAGCCTCCTCAGCCAGCTCTTTGGTTGCCTTCTTTAGGTTCCCTCTGGTCACCCCTACATCCCTCAGAAGTATATTTATTATCAAATATATAATCTTGTCTTTGAAGTATAAGAATTTTCTGTACGTGTTATACTGGTCACAAATCAGATTCATTTCCAATGTATTCTTTTGTCTATAGTCTTACATAAACTTCAATAACAGCTATACCATTTAATACCAGTCAGTACATGAAATAAAATGATTTATAAGAGTATTTTATACAATTGAAAATTGGATGAGAGAGTATGATGCATGACCGTGTGACTGTAATGGTAAAAATGGATTCATTTGACTGGAATTGTGAGCCTGTAATTGCACGATTGCAGGTTAACTTCATCCACTAAAATACATGATTTTCAAACTCCAGTCAATCCCACCAGTACCCCTATTGTGAACCCCTGATGCCTAAAAGTTATTTCAGTCCCACATATTAAGGAACATATAAAGGGAACAAATTATACATTTTATATGCAAAAAACGTATAAGTCATTTCTTTGGATTATACCAAGTATCAGTGCATTTTAGAACATGACCTGAACAATAATGCATTAAGTCTTACAGAGACTATCTTAGTCAGAATAGAAAATTTCTGCGCTCCACTGACTACAGAAAAAAACAGCAAAAGCTAAAACATTTCACTGTTGACTTCTCCCCAGTCCTCTTCATAGCCTTTGGGTCCCTATTTGATGCAAGTGCTCTGTTCTTGTTCAACTGCGGAGCTGATAAAACACTCAGCATGCCAATGATACAGAGCTCTGGCACAGAGCCATTAGCTTTCTGCACTAAACAAACAAATCCCAGCTAAAAGGAACATATTAAGTCTGAAAACACTCAAAACTAACATAAAATTGCAGAGAATGCTTTATATATCAAAGTCCCACAGAAAGTAAATTGTTCTAGTATCATTTAAAGCATCCATTGTATAATCCGTGGTGTTGGTTTAAAACAGTCTCCACACTGTAAAGATCTTGGGGAAGGGTTAATAGTTATGCAGAATTACACTGAACACACTGAAATATTTTTAGATTTAAACAGATCTTGTTTATTATTTATGGTTTTGTGGATGTCTTATTTTAAAATTATTCTTAATGAGGTAAAAGAATAACAGATTAATGTAAACATAAGGAGCACTTAGTAATACCAAGGATCTAATATGGGGTATGGCCTCCCTTTGCCATCAACACAAACATTCTTCTGGGAAGGTGGACATTGGGGGATAAAAACATCCTTTGGCTTTCACTCATCATAAGTCCCTCATTACTTTTTCCATTGCGCAGGGATCCACATTTTTGCTTGTTAAAACCAGATTATATGTCTGCCTCTAAAGGCCGCAGATACCGAAGGATTTCAAACTGCATGCCTGTCATAAATTTCACCTTTTTAAAGCTCATGACACTTTTGTTGAGATTGGATGGCAACTGTCCTATTACATTTATATATTTAGCAGACGCTTTTATTCAACTTGATGTACAATTGAGAAAGCAGCATCAGCCTGTCCCTGGCATTTTTGGGGCTAAAGGCCTTACGAAAGGGCTCAACAGTGAAATCACTCTGCCAGCTACAGAATTTGAAATAGCAGACTTTCGTTCACAAGGAGAGGGACCCAACACAAGTGCCCCCTTTCCCTGTTGATAAGCTTTAGCTTGTGACTTGCCTTCTTTGTTGTCCATGCATGTAATTTGTTCTCGTATGGCACATGTTGACATATTTCAGACTGCTTCCTTTGGCAGATAAAATAATTTTGCACATTTTTCCAGTGATGGACCTGCAGATTAGACACTGACAATATGGTCACTTTGGAACTTTGTTACTTCCTTTATGTTTTTTGAAAACACATTCCAATGGTCTGATAATTATGTTAAAAAACAGCCAACCACATTTCTGTAAACCACTGAAAACTGATGGGGCTCTAGGAGACAAAGGGAGCTATTATAGATATTTATATCCAGTAAAATCTCCTTGTTTCCCAGCACATAAAGTCATAAGAGGCAAGACTTCTGCTGGAAAGCAAACTAATAACATCAGCAGAGCAATGACAAACAATTACGAATTACGAAACTTTAACAGGAATCATACTTTGAAAATAAAAAATGAAACTCACAAGAAAAAGAATGGTGAGCCTTCGGCCAAGACCTTTTTCTCTTGGGCGGACTGCAGTTTTCGAACAAGGCTGAATAAGGGGTCTCTACACCCTCAGGACAGAGGCTGGAGGCTTTCCATAGGCAAATAATAAGAAACACTACAAAGCAGAGGAAGCTCCTTGGCTGTCTTTCCATCTGTTCACTGCAGCTAATTTATCCGCTGGGGCACCGGTGCAGTATGTGTTGTAAGACACTCCCGTTGTTGTTGTGCAGTATTGCCACCCAGAGACACATGTCCCGGGGCAGATCAGCTGAGAAGAGAGCATTTTTCTCCAGAAACCTCCTGGGTCATTGGGCCCTCAGAACCACTTCACAACGGCACATCTGTTAGTCAAACACCAGAGACCCAGTTTGTCAAATAAACATGCTGCATGGAATATTTTGACGTTAGAAAAAAAAGGTCATAATCTTGCTCTGAACCTAATCTATTAATTTTATTAACGAGATTGGTATGGTAGCACTTAACTTGACGGAGCACAAATAGTATAGTATTATGCTATTACTTATTTATAAATTACCTATAGGTCTAAGTTACAAACTGTTAATTCTGAAAACCTTTGTGAGATACTGATGGAACTACTGAAGGAACAAATCATGAATAACACAAGTTAAATACTGATCTCCTGTTTGTTCATCATTAATGATCTTTTATGCCAAGTAGCGACTATATTTGTTCATGATTTGTACTTCAGTAGTAAGTCAGTTATTATTTGTGCCCCGTCATGTAAAGTGTTACCCTGGGTATTGTACAGTACTGTACTGTATAACAGAATGAATTAGTGGTGGCTGCAAATCCTGAAGCCAAAAGGTACAAAAATACACTCACATCTCTGCAACACAGCAGGCCATTGCAATCTGACAGATTGCAGGAAACAGCTGACTTTAAATTAATGCAAACAGAATTCAGTTTCATGGCATGAACTCATAATGACAATAAAAGGGCTGAGTGTTGAAAGCCCTTTTATATACTCAGGGAACTCAATAAGGCATGAAAGGGAAAAGGGTGCCTTACATTTCAAGTTGATGAGACAAAGTAGTTAGGGGTTGCCTCAGGAGACTTCTAGGGCAATAAGGTAACTAGGCACTTAAAGCTGTCATCCCACATTTGAAAACATCCCTTGGGATGCTTTGCTTTCTATTTGTATTTTCCTTGTGCTCTGTATACAGATTTGTGAGCGGAATGTCATTTTCTTCTTCTGGGATGTACTGATGAATTGTCTGAAGTCCCAAATGGGGTGATGAGAAGATAAAGTCTTATTTAATTTTAAACAATGTAGTCTTCAGCCACAATAAAATATACCTTAAAATATATCTCAGCTGTAATGCAAAAGAAAACAAAAATTACGGCTGTCCTATTCTAATCATTGATCAGTATATTAGATTCAATTAGATTCAACTTTATTGTCATTTTGCAAAGTAATCAAATCAGACATCAAAATGCAGTTTGGCGTGTAATATAAAAGTGCAGAAGTGCAAGAAACATCTGTAAAATATATGAACATGTGATAAAAAAAAAACTAACTCTGCCATTGCCGGTCCCAAGCCTGGATGAAAAAAGAGGAGGGTTCGGCGGGGGGTTAGCAACCCCACCTTGCAAAACCTCAACCGCTACAGAAACGCCAAAAAGAGAAACAGAGAAACTTCCTGGAAGATGAAGGATTTCCAACAACTAGGAGACGCATGATGCTAGATGGTGAAAGCTGAAAGGAAGCCACCGCCCTTCTTTTGACTAGAGTAAGTAAGCAAGTAGCAAGCAGTAGAGCAAGTAGTGTGCAGGTCAGTTGGCAGGTAGTAAAAGAGACACTGAGAACAGCCTTTGAAGAAGTGGTTGGAATGAAGAAACATCATCACAAAGAGTGGGTCACAGCTGTGACCTTGGGAAAGATAGAAGAGAGGAAACAGAAGAAAGCGGTAGTCAACAACAGCAGGACTAGGGCATCAAAAGCTAAGGCCCAAGAGGAATACGCAGAAGCCCATAGAGCATTGAAGAAGAGCACTTGGAAGGACAAGGAAGACTACATAGACGGACTGGCAGCTGAAGTAGAACAGGCAGTGTACAACAGCAACATGAAACAGCTGTATGACACAACTAAGAAACTATCTGGAAAGTACAATAGGCCAGAGTAGCCTATCAAAGACAAGGAGGGAAAGGCCATCACAGGACTAGGCCAGCAGATGAATAGATGGTCTGAACATTTCGAGGAGCTTCTGAACAGACCAGTACCATCAAACCCTCCAGACATCAACCCAGCCAACGAAGATCTCCCCATCAACTGCGGTACGAAAACCAGAGAATAGATCAGGTAGGCCATCACCCCGATGAAGACCTGGAACGCAGCTAGACCTGACGACAAGCCCTGAAAGCAGACCTAGAAGCATCGGTGGAGATGCTATAACCCCTTTTCGACAAGATCGGGGAGGAGGAAGAGATACCGACTCACTGGAAGAAGGTTTTTTTTTTCTAAAAAAAGGGGACCTCAGTAACTGTAACAACTACAGAGGCATCACATTCCTGTCAGTGCCAGGCAAGGTCTTCAACCGGATTCTCCTAGAGTGGATGAAGGACGTCATCGATCCACAACTCCGTGACGAGCAAGCAAGTTTCCGGCAGAATCGATCATGCACGGACTAGATTGCAACGCTGCGCATCATAGTCGAGCAGTCCTTGGAGTGGAACACACCATTGTACATCAACTTTGTCGACTATGAGAAGGCGTTTGACAGTGTGGATCCGGGGATCCTGCGGAAGCTCCTCCAGCACTACGGCATCCCAGCCAAGGTAGTCAACCTGATCAAGAGCTCATACAAGAGAATAACCTGCTGAATGATCCACGGAGGGCAGCTCACCAACAGCTTCCCAGTGAAGACAGGAGTCCGACAGGGATGCTTGTTATCCCCGTTCCTCTTCTTCATCATCGACTGGATTATGAAGCCAACTGGAAGACTTAGACTTTGCCGACAAACTCACATTTCTCTTGCACAGTCAGCAGCAGATGCAAGAAAAGACCAGTGTGTTGGCAGCCACATCATCACAGGTTGGACTCAACATCCACAAGGAGAAGACCAAAATTCTTAAAATCAAATTCAGCAGCAACAACCGAGTCACCCAGAATGGAAGTTCCCTGGTACAGATGTCAAGGCAAGGATCGGCAAAGCAAGAGTTGCCGTCATCCAGCTCAAGTACATCTGGGCTTCCAGAGAACTGACCTTGACCACCAAGATCCGTCTGTTCAATGCCAATGTGAAGTCAGTGTTGTTATACGGGGCTGAAACCTGGAGGACAACCAAAACCACCACCCGAAGAATCCAGACATTCATCGACACCTGTCTCAGAAAGATTCTCCACATTTGACACCATCAGTAACACCAACCTATGGGGAAGGACCTGCCAACGTTCAGTAGAAGCAGAAATCTGGAAAAGAAGATGGGGATGGAAAAGGCACATTCAACGCAAGCCGCAAACTAGCATTACCAGACAGGCTCTCAGATGGAACCCCCAAGGCAAGCGGAAGAGTGGCCATCCAAGAGACACCTTGGCGACGCGACCTCGAGGCACACATCATAAGGATGGGCTACACCTGGAGTCAACTATAAAGAATGGCCCAGGACAGAAACCTCTGGAGATCTACCTTTGGCCCGGAAGGGGTGGAGGGCATACGTAAGTAAAATATGATTAATAAAAAAAAAAAAAAAACTATGCCTCTATATCTCAACAGGGGTATACATGGGATGGTATACATGATGATACATTTTATATATAACATATATATATAATAACATATATAACACATATATAGGTGGCAGCCCTTCGTGGACAGCTTGCTCTACAATGAGCAAGTTGTGGGAGGCGTAAAGAAGAATTTCCCCAATAAAGGAACTTCCCCACGGGGATCAATAAAAAAGTTGTGTGATTGTGTGATTATTGTGTGTGTGTGTATATTATGTATATTATGTATAAATAATTATGAGATGGTGGGGGGGTGCAATCCGAGTTACAAGAAGGAAAATGTGATTTTATTGGTGATTGATGATGAGAGCTTTAGCTGTGACTCTTCATGGCCTTGGAAGAACAAAATAAATGGGCTGGATACAAACTGGCGAGAGACTTCCTCATTACTAAAGGTGTCTTTAAATTGTCTTGATATGTAAATATAGAGTTACTTATGTTCAGCCTACACTACAGGAAAAAACTAATATCAGTAGAAAAAACTATTTTATTTAAATAAGATTTTACCCTTCTGAACAAAGTGTATGTCCCCTTACAATAAGGTAAGAGTAGAAGAAAATCCTACGAATGGATTATTAGGTAAAGAGCATTCACCAGCCCTTCATTTTTTCTGTATAATTCTTATTCCACACCTTTGCCTGGGGATACTGATACTCTGGCAGGATCATGATTACGTTTAAGTAGCTAACTGGTAATCGCTGCTCGGTCTCTGAATCCATTTGAATTTATGAATAAAACTATAAATGCAACTGGGTCACATGAATAACTCCTGTAAAAATCTGTAGTTTGTTCTAAAGAAGGCCAAGGATCACTGTCAGGAGCATTATCAGCCATTGATAATATGCACAATGGAGTCTGACACCTCATTTTAATGGAAAGATCATGACTCAAAAGAATGTACCTAAGAGAACCTTTGTTAAAAAGGATTAAAAAACTATATTCATCGAATAAAGATCCCTGAAATTTGGTTTGTTGTTTATGTGATTTGTTTTTTATTTAAAATGCTTTAGAGTTTACTGTTTTGTTCTTGATATCCATTATGAGACCAACTCTAAAGCTTCCTACTACAACCTAAAGTACACATTTACAATGATGAATTTTAAAACAAAAATGTGTACAAAAAATAGAAAGATAAAAATGATCTTGCTTAAATTATGGTCAAGCACACAACGAAACAAGCATGAACAAACAAACAAATAAAATGTAGAGCTGAGATGAAAGGACAGACCCAGTGGCATTGCTAATGCAGTGAATTAAAGATTGTTGCTTACCTGCTTTGTCAAAACACCTCCACATCTTCTCCTGATCAGTGCAGAACCATGTGGAGAGTAGAAACATACACACCAAGGCTTTATGGTCCAGTTCTAGTCAGGCAAACCCTAGTTATCTCCATATTTGATACGCCATGTCCAGTGCTTGAAGTGGGCCGGAACGCAGCGGAGCGCTTTTTTCTGCCACTTTTCTCTGCGTTCCGGTACTTACTGAAACTGATCCGACGCAGCGACAGTGGCCCGAGAATAGACAATATCACAAGACCGAT
>JAABNX020000021.1:24452629-24465280 GCA_015163995.2 Mormyrus lacerda | reverse complement strand
CTTGTGTATGTGTACGCCTGTTTGTCTATACGCATGTGTCAGGTTGGGTCTTAGACTCCACCTGAAATAACATCTCACATCTAACAACGAACATCACATAACACTACAATGACTGATCTGGGGATTACAGACTGAGACACGGACTAAATACACATGAAAGGCTAAACCGAACAAGCAACAGGTGAGTAGTATCAGGAATCAACACGAGGATTGGACGGAGCTGGGCGTGACAGATTTAACACATAAAAATTATCTGAATAGCATGGCACTTGTCTGCATCTGGAACCAGTCATGTTACCTCTTTTATATTGCTAGGCAGAATATATTTTATTCCGAAATATGGCATGTGAAGGGAATGTATATAACATTTAACTCGTAACTATTTTCTATGTGTTACTGGTTTTATTATTAATATGTTAATATTTGATATATCCCTTACAGTTAGTTTAAAAAAGTTTATTTGCTGCAAACTGCGGGTGGTGTAACATTTTGTAATATAAGTGTTCTGACTGTGCAGTGACCGTGGAAGGGCTCCCTGCCAGAGGGAGTTAAGGTAGGACATTCTTCTTGTGTTTTATCATATTATATTTTGACTTTGAGTTTCACTGAACACATAAAGCAAATTTCATACTTTTCTAAGAATGTTTTGAGAAAAAAAAATAGGACAAATGCTTTTGTTTCCATTATCAAGATATTTTTGATGAGAAAAAGATGAGATTTTTGAATTCATTGTTAAAAGTGTGGCTATTAAATATTTAAATTACAAGAATTCTGTAGTGTATTGATATGAAAATAAATTTTTATTTTTAATTTTTTAAAATATTCTCTAATTATTCAGGCGCAATTTTATTAATGAATTTGTAAGTCTTACAGTATCCCCATAATTATCGACACCAATATCTAAAGAAAGTTTAGAATGAAAGCAAGATAAATGAAAGAAAAACATGCAATCATGTTTAAATTGAATATTCAAAGAAATAAAACCAGTCATTGAATTAACATCTTTATTTGCAAGGATAGTATCATTTTCATACTTGTTCTTGCAACTACTAAAGACTAATGATACATGGAAGACATCATGATATTTGCAAAGACCTGGCGAGACGTCAGTACAAAATTGATATTAGACTGCCTTAGCAGCACAAGTGTATTGCTGAAATTCTGAAGTTTAGTAATCTCTGCTCTCTTTTTTTGTTGTGGAAAACGAATAATGACTTTTCAAGGACATAGGCCTATTTCAAGCTTTACCTGGCATACTCTTGAAGAATCATTGTGGCCATTGTGAGATATCTGATATATCTGGGATAGCACAAAAATCAAACTTCTTAAGATAAACAACAGAGAATATGCAGAGGAAGAAGACGTAATTGAAGACATAATCCTCTTAGAAGTAAGTCCATCAGAGAAAAAAAGAGTTTTCACAAAATGCTAAATTACAGTCTCATATGTATAATAGAACAGACCAATCTAAAAATCTAAAAAAGTGAAATACAGTTCTGTCAGTTTCCATATACGAAGAGTAATTACTTATTAATGTGTACCTGATAACCTGATCAGCTGCAGTTTCTTTTTTAAAATTATGGATTTCAAGAGTCATAAAGACCTGGGGCCTCATTTATCAAAGTTGCACAATGATGCCCCAAATGTTCATGTGCAACTTCTCATGCAAATCCCCAGATATATCAAGCATAACTTGATGGGGAAGAAAACGTGTATACTTATGAAAACTGGGAAGGAGGAGTATGCAACTGCAGCAGAATAGATGTGTCACATTCATGGCTGGTCTATTTAGATGATTATCATGCCGCTTCAGTTAAATTTGTGGTAATTATGAGCTCATCATCATAGGTGGACCTTCTATATAAGGCCTAGCAGCGTTTGGTGAAGGTTACGCCTAACGTTGAGTGCACGCCCCATTTCCACTTTTCCTGACCTCTACTATTTTCATAGGTCCTCCAAGCATGGATTCTCTGTTGGAGGTTATTATCTCTTGGATCGTTGGTAATTGCTGGCACTAGCAGGATCTTCATAGGTTCACCCCTTCCCTGAGTTACGGTGAATTGGGACTGCAAGTTTGAGTTGGTGTTTGACATAATGCTTTGCCTGCTGCGAAGCTGCTTTACTATACCACAGTTGCTCTGCTTACTACCTCTGCTAGAAAGCAGACAGTGCTGATCTAGCCATATTGATTCTTTTAATTTTGGTTGTGCTGTGAATGGGGTTTATATTGATATATTAAGTTTTTACTTTATATATTACGTATTTGACACCTTGCATCATTATTTTATGGGGTTTTGTTTCATGTCTTTTGCTACCATTGGCCGGAGACCCATTCTCCATGGCTGCTGGTAACCAGTGGTTATCGATTCAACATGTGGTCATCTGGTTTTGGCTTTTTGCCATCTTTTGTATGGGAGACTCCTTTTCCCAGTTAGCCCAACTCAAAAGCTTCAACTCTGAAAATTATCCTTGCCGCGCCCCCTCTTTTTTTTCGGTAATTGGTAATAAAATTATTAGTGGATGGAACCGTGTCTCCTGCTTTGTAGCATAATGGACCTGAATGACTGTTGGGTTATTGGCACTGGTTTGGTAAATATTTCCACGTGTGAAATTCCTAAGGTGGCTTATGCACTACAACACAACAACCACCTGCCAGACAACATTGTAAAGCAGGGAACAGTAGTTAAACCAGTGAAATGACTGCTAGCATGGCAACATTTCATGATTTCAACCTGCACCTTCACATAGATTACAGTAAATCTAAAAATAATTTCATTATCATTAATTAATTTTATTCCACTGGAATTCACTTTATTTGAACAAGCTAAAAGACGATGTATTTACACTTTTATTTTCACTTGCTTACATTTTACCCACACTACCTTACATCCGACAAGTTGTCTTTCTAAGTAGGAAATCCTGCTTCATGATTCAGGACCCAGGTGGCTAATTTCTTGTTTTCACTGATTGAGATCAGATGTGCTGTGCTGTTTAATAAAAAAAAGTTTTGCTGTGACACTTTGTCAACAGTGAATAAAATGAATGAAACAGAAAAACTCAGAGAAAATAATTTTCTAATTTCTTAACATGGGTGACAAATCAACTTTGATAACGGGACAATTACGTTATTCTTTTGTTATCTTTGTTTAAAGTAGCTCCAGTGTTGATGGCAAAGGTGAAGCTTTTTCTCTCATAGTTGAGAGAAAATTTAACTATCTAACGATGGTTGCTATGACTTTGAAGCACCTTAATGTTCTCCATTTACATAAGAAATACTGGTAGTCCTGTAACTCACATACTAGCTGTGCAGAATAAATGAGCAAACTGCTTCTGTATTAATTACAAAGCAATGCATAGCAAACTCATACAAAACAGGTATTATTATGGCTAGGTAGTGTAAGTCAATGCTAGATACATGTGATTTATCAGATGTTTCCAGTATATCATTAATCATTCAAAATACTACCCAGCCCCAGTGGTCCATCTTGTTTCATTGTCCCTCCAAATCTTCCGTTATGTTGCATCTCACTTCTGTTGTCTTGGGATCGGATTTGCCACATTTTTGTTTTGCATGTGTTTTCAGAATATGTAACTGTTGTGAATTTGCAGCATGTTGACATTTACTGGCTACCATACATAAGACATGTATAACCATGGTCTGAGATGGACCTGCAAGGCAATCTGAAGTATTAAATAATTGTTCTAAATAATTTCCTGATACTTAGGACATAGGACAAATGTAGTAAAATCTTGAAGAGCCAAAGTAGTCCCAAAGCAAATGGTTCCAAATTTCACTGAGCCAAAGTCTTTTGAGAACAGAAACCTTTAATCTTAAAAACAAACAATAGTTTCTATCCTTCTAAGGTACTATGGTAAACAGAGAACATTTACTAGAACATATATGCTAATATCAAGGTCGGTACCCATCTGGCTCTGGCCCATGTGTCTTTTCGCTGTTTGGCCAGCGGTTTCAACTGGCCATCCGCTTGGCATTCCCCTAGTGGATCAGAGGCTGACGTTCCTCTTGTGATAAGTTCAAGGCTCAACTTGTTATATTTTGGTTTTATTTTATCCTCTGATATCTGTAAGGTTATCTTATGTCTTGTTTATGTTTACCCTGCACATCCCTTGTTTTGTTCTGTTTTACCTGTGTTCCTCGATTTCTCCTAGTGTTGGTAGCCCTCTGTGTTTGTACTGTTTCCTAGTCACTAGTGTCAGTTAATTGTAGTTTACTTCACCTTTTCCTTGTTCCGGTGCCCATAGTGAGTTGTTGATTTGATTACGGTTCTCAGCTGTCCTGCATCATGTCCTAAGTGGTGCATTTAAATGCTCTTGTTCTGTTCCTTGCTGGTTCGTTGTAGCTGATTCCTGTGTTGCTGTGTGATTTTTAGTTGCATGTTAGTTATTGTAGTTCCCTGTGTTCCTTCCCACCATTTGCATTGTTGTTCCTGGTGCTGCTCCTGCCTTAGTTTAGTTTTGACCCCTTGTGGTCCCTTTGTTTTTTTGGTTTCTCCCTGCATGTTCTGTTTTGTTAATAAAACCCTGGTTAGTTGAAGATGCTACATGGATCTCCTCTGTCATACCCTGTAATAACACCAAATTTCAAAAATATACTAAATACTTTATAAATAATATTTATATAATTTTAATACTATTTGGGTTTATTATGGTTTCTTATGAAAGTTTAGCTTTTTAAAACATTTGTTAAAAGAATATGATTAGTATTGCCTAATATGGCTTCCTACTTACATTTAAAATTTATATACATTTATTACATAGCTATTGAGATAAACCCAAGTTTTTAATATGTTACAGTTATATACAAGTCAGGCATATATTATATTTTCTTGAAAGCAATGAGTTTTACTTTTCCTGCATCTCATGATTGTGCATTAAACACATCTGTTTATCTATTGTCAGATCAAACACAATTAATGTGTGTGGAGTTTGCATGTTCTCCCTGTGTCGTCATGGGGTTTCCTCCGGGTACTCCAGTTTCCCCCCACAGTCCAAAGACATGCTGAGGCTAATTGGAGTTAATAAATTGCCCGTAGGTGTGCATATGTGAGTGAATGGTAACAGTGTGTGAGTGTGCCCTGCGATGGGCTGGCCCCCCGTCCAGGGTTGTTCCCTGCCTCGTGCCCGTTGCTCCCAGGATAGGCTCTGGACCCCCCGCGACCCAATAGGATAAAGCAGGTTGGAAAATGAATGAATGCTATAATGTTATCTTAATACTTCTGATGGTTACTCTACATTCAACATAGTGATATGATTACAATTATGGTTCTTTATGGTTACGGAATTATGGTTCAGGAACACATTTTGCATTTGTGTTACCTTTCTGAATAAACATTTATAAAACCACGTGTGAACTGTATGCATCTTAATGTATGACACTGTATGCAAGTTAAATTTCCTGCAACCTGCGATTGCAACCTTGAACTGGCAAGTGCATAACCATTCATATTATCATGAAAGAAAAGCCAAATCACAATTCTCAGAATTTAGTTTAGAAAAAAAGTCAGAATTCTGACATTAAAGTCAGAATTCAAATAATATTTTCATGGTGGCCCTAATCCTCTTCCGTATATGTCCAATATAAGTGGGACATTTTTTTGTATTGACCTTCTCAAGGAGAGATTTGGGCAGGTGTTTCTGAAAGATTGGCGACGGATCAGTACACACACACACAAACACACACACTATGTGAAGAATATATATCATTCTTCTGCTAGAGAAAGGTTTCATTATTTCTCTTTTTTGTGTGTAGGATTGAACTTGGAGGCCAAAAGTTGGATTTTAGGAGAACCTGGAGGATATTACAACCTGGAAAAAACAGGAGGCAGATATATCAATCACATGAATGCAACAGCTTGTCAGAAAATAACTGAAAGCCAGAGCCACAGCAAAAAATGTACATCTCCAAGGTTGGGAATAATAATATCTGGAATTTGCATGTTCTACACATATGCAATCACAGGGAGAACATGGAAACTCATTTTGTGAATTTAATTGAAACAAACTTCTGTAATAAGAGTAAAAGATTAAATTCTTTTAACTTGTTTAAAATATGACAAGAAATTCATGTGCACACAGCAGTGAGGTACTGAGTATAAGGTGCACAGATAGAAACACATAAGTCTAAAACAAAGACGAATATTGAATTAAAACTCTCAATCTGCTGCAGCATATTTATGCATAGTGAATGCTGGACGAATCATTTTAGGTGTGCAGAATGAGAATTTGCAGCTTGTAAACAACAAATATAACAAAATATAATACATATAAATAGCATTGTTTGCTAATTGTAAGAGATTTCATTATTTTGCTTGTATAATTGATTTAGTGTTATACCATCATCATTTACAGGTTTTGCGTTGGAGCTGAATCTTGAATCACTTTGCATTTGTATCTCCGAACAGACTTGACTGTTAATGGGAATTTGCAAAGAAAAACAATGACAAAATAGAATTTTCTATTCAGTCCTTTTTTCCCAACTTTTTTTTGTTCACAGCGTGGTGTCTCAGCATGGAGTTTTTAATTTAGATTTAAGAGTGAGAATGTCTTATTTGAGAACATAAACCAGATAACCTGGAGACAGAGTAACTGCTACATTTACAGTACTTTTATATTTCAGAGACAGGTAAAATAAAGCTTGGTTGGGGCTAAATTGATAGAAACATCCATCTATCTTCTATCTGCTTCTCCCCATCAGGGACATGGGGACCTGGAACCTAGCCCAGGAAGTACAGGGCACCAGACAGCAGTATATCCTAGATAGTATGTCAGTCCATCACAAGGCAAATACAAGCACAGGCAATCAGACTCTATAATTTAAAAATCCCTATTTGCATGTCTAAGCACTGTAGAAGGAGACACACATATCAACCATTTTCATTATTTACTGCATTTAAGCTTCTTCTGAATTTTGTCAGGGTCAGTGCCCATCTGGCCCTGCCTTTTGTGTCTTCCCCATTGGGTCAGCAGGTGTTACTAACACTAACCCTCCTGTCTTCATAGTAGTCCCTAGTGTGTTTTCCTTGTTTCCTGGACTGCCGTATAGCTCGGCAGGTTGAGCGTGTGGCTTAGCGACTGCATTCCCTCCATCATGGGTTTGAAGCTGGCTAATGATGAACTTCATCTGTTTCTTTGTATTTGAGTTTCCGTTCACCAGTGTTTTGTTATGTTTCCATCTAAGTTTCCTGTTTTAGGTTTGCCCTCCTTGTGTTCTGTTCTGGTTTTATTTTGTATTTTTGTTTTTGTTTATTTTTTTAGTGCAGTACTTGTTTTTTTAACTTCTGATATTGTAAGTTCCTTCGTTCTCTCTCGTTGCCCTGTGCCCTTGTTGATTGGCTGTTTTTGATGATCCACACCTGCCTTTTGTTAGTCCTCATTATCAGTGTCCCTGCCTTTGTTCATTCCCTCAGTTGGTCTTTGTGAATGTTACTGTGTGTCTGTTGCTGTCTTCCCAAGCCTGTTCTTGCCCCCCCAGTGTTGTCTTAGTCCCTTACCTTGTTTCTTTTTGGTTTCTAATAGTTAGTCTTTGTTAGTTCTGTTTCCTGGTTGCATCATCGGTAATCTGTTAACTTTGTATGTTCCATTTGTTCATGACCCTTTGTGGTCCTGTTGCTTTCTAGTTTACCCCAGTGTGTTCTGTTTCTTTAATAAACCCATTTTTGAGCCGGTAGTTGATCGTCACTGTTTTTCCGTTGATTGTTGATTGTTTTCCCTACCTGTGCCATGCTACACGTAACAGCATTTAGCTACAACTGTAAAAAGGTTTCAAAAAACATTAAATGTGCAAGCACGCACACACACACACACACACACACACACAAACATTTGTATCCATATCTTTGTTGTGACTGTTCATTCATTTTTATGGGCAGAATCCTAATTCCTACAATGACAACCTAAACCTCTACTTAGCCCTAACCATTAACCCTAATTAATCAAATAAATGGCAAGATTTTTGAATTTTTCAATCTTTTAAATTCAGTTTCCTTCATTAAATGCAAATCACCGAATCATCAAGAGATGGTACATATTCGATATTTATCAAATATATACAAGCTCTGCTTCTGAAAGACCCAGTAAATCATACATGCAGTACTAAGCAAAGGGACTGCTTACTTTCTTTGACAAGATTTTTCATTTTTTTAAAAATCATGTATAAAATGTAGGTGGTTTGTAGCATTAGTAAATCTAGTAAAACTTTACCTAAGTCAGCACAGATATGCACAGCTAGATTTAAAGATTTTCTCCTACCAAACTAAAACTTTATTATATCAGCCAGAATATTATCCCAAGAAAAATGATCCCTAAAGAATGAACTGCAGATTACTGAAAAAATAGTCTGCTGTAGGGATGGTATCTGAATGGTGTAAAAGTTTCTCTTACATTAAAAATGCCATTACATGCAATATCTTTTTGCTTGACCCTAAGGTGAAAGAGGTATTAATGGATCAGGTATGAAATTGAAGAAGTGTAGGATGATGCCGTTTGGTAAATAGAAAAGGAAAAAGGATAATCAGAAACAAGATATAGCAATGATATATGTGAAACGTTCAAATTTGCAAAATGCAGACTTTTTTCCATTTGTTTTGCCAAAAACTTTTCTCTTGAGTACATCATTAACTCTATGTGAGTGATAACAACAACCACAATAATAATAATAATAATAATAATAATAATAATGAAGTTAAAACTGATACCCAGAGACAATACTTTTGTGTAACATACAGTTGTGTGCTTTTAACTATACAGTATTTTCAGTGATCACAGAATTGCATCTCATCCTTTAATGTTTCTGTAAATATAAGCAACAGGACACAAGGTAATTCTACGGGGACTTAAAGTTGCTAATGTCTTGGCTTTCAATTCTATAAGTACATCCTACCATTCAGTCTTATGATGGAAAAAAGCAGTTTAAAGTTGGCTAAAGTAAAACAATTGCAACAGTATAAGTACATAAAATTACTTACATAATTTATTATAGGTTCGTGAGTAACGCATCTGTTAATGTATTAATATCTTCTATACACTGAGTACCTTAATATGTGAGTTGCTGCTAAAATGTTACTTCCATCCACAGAATATTACAGTGATAAATTTTTTTTATATTATTTCTTCACTCTGTCACTTCTGCCAAGTGTACTTTGAAACTACTCTGTCAATTAAAAAATGCTGTGACCACATAAGTAAATATATCCTGATGGAATTTTGATTTTCATACTGGAGTTCTAAATTTTAATACCTATGAAGTATTTATGAAAGTGATTTGTTCAATATAAGGTTTGCAATATTTGACTAAGCAGATGGCATATTAAGGTCTTAAGAAAACCTGCTTTTCGGGGACCTGCAATCTGAGTACTCAGGAGGTTTTCCACAGAACTGAAAGTTATTACTTGTAACACAACAATCTCCTCTTATCCAAGGGACTCCACTTTCCACTAAGATGTCAGGCAAATATTTAATAAATCAAGATTTGGCCCAGGAAGGCTACACTTCCATTTTCATTAATATAGTCTCAGGCCTCAATAGCTGTTTAAAATGCATAGAACTTACAACATAGCATGGACTAAAATAGTTAAATACATTATAGTACTGTAATATGCACTGTAACAGAATCAGAGATAGAATAACCATATCAGTCATTGGTGTGGCAATATTCATCCATCATTTTCTACAACACAGGAGGCCTAATGTTGCAATTCATTGAAAAAAAAAAATATTTCCAAAGTTCCAATTGCTAGATCATTTGAAACTATCTTCAATTTAATTTTCAACTCAGAATTTAGGTTGGCAATCTGTTAAGACACACATGCTAGATTATTTTTTAGACATGCCTAGAGCTGACAAACGGATATCAAAAGCTGAAATATAATTATAACCTCTGTGATGAATATCTATCATGGTTCTGTTGGTAGTCCTTTATTTAAGCAAACAAATTTAAAACACTTCAGATGCTACTTAGATTAAGGTAGAGTTAGGATCTGATGCTATTTATGACTAAGCAAAAATGAGAAATTTACTCAATACAATGATAATTCTGATACAGGTTTGTATTTACTTCACTTACTATTTTGAATCATTATACATACCCCACAGTAATAATATAAACATTCTTTTCAATATCCCTGAAGAATATATGTAGTATGATTTTTTTTTTCCCTCAAAGCTGGGTTTTTTATTTCTTGGGATGGAAAAAAAATGAATTTCTTGTCAATGCTTGATGTTTTTATTTCCAGTAAAATTCCAATAATATTCATGCAATATATATCTGGGATTTCAGAACAAGAAATGCCTCAACCATATACTTATGGTTTAAGCTTCCCTCTATCCAGGATACACGTACCAGGTGGTGCCTGAGGAAAGCTGGGAAAATCCTCTAGGTGTATCCTGATGTTTGAGGGCTCAATCCAGTAGACTCTGAACTTGAGTCAGTGAACCATTCTGTCATCCATCCTGATATTCACGTGGCTGTTTGTTCTGTTCATTTTATGTATTGGTCCAGTTTGCACATTATTTATTAGTACAGTGTCACATATGGCCACTTCTTGTATTCTTCCAATTCCAAATGCATCATCTCATCTTGTTCTTTGTTTATTTGCACTACTTCATTGCTGTGGTACTTTGCACGCAGATTTTTTTTTTCCATTTACTTATGCTAACCAAGTGTCAATTGATGTAACAAATAAGGTATTTTGAAATAATAATATTAATAATTGTTATTATTATTAATATTATTATACATTTTATTTATAGCGCCCTTTACATCACAGGATCTCAACGGGCTACAAAAAAATAAAAATAATAATCAAGTACCAAACACTATTGTATATAGTGTTTTTTTTTTACAGTATACTAATTTTTCATTTTCAAAAGCACAGAGTTTGGGCTGATTTAGAACTAAGCTTTCTGCTGCTCCCTTCATAAAATGAAGAATAACATTACAAATCATTCCAGGGTTACCTATAGCTAGGTTTAGAAATACAAAAGAATTAGTTTATTCCTTGATTACGTGTGGTCATGCATCTATTCCTCCACCCACTTTGTTGTTATGGTTATAATATGGTACTTATGAGCAAAAATTATAACATTTTAATTCATTTTAAAGGACTGCTGGCTATTAGATCACTGAAAAACTATATTTAATTTTCATTTCTTGATTAAATATTTACCTATGGGGAAAAAGTCACATTTTTGTGAATGCTAATCATTTTTAATCGGGGTGTTTGGATAAAATAATATACATAATGAATGAATAACTAAATACTGTAAATAAATGAACTAATGAATGCATAAATTAAAAACTGTTATCTGCAATGCAAATTTAATGCATCAATTCCAGTCAACAGTAAAAAATATCAAGTACCAGAAAAATTAGACATATAATACATCTTTCAGGTTTAATCTTGCTGTACTACCTATGAGGATAGTGTTTAATCATGATCAGTGCACTATCTAGCGGTATAGCTTTACTTGTATAGTCAGTTATGATAAAGGCTACATCTACACACATAAAATTATATACATGCAAGGTGCCAGTTAGAGAAATAGATTAATTCCAGCTGAACAGATTGTTTCCAAAGTAAATTATGCGTTTTTTTTTTTTTTTGGCCACCTCTGACCAGCTGCATTAGATGCATAGGGAACAAAACTATTTTGAAGAATTCTGAATGTCTGGTGGTGCTGCTTACTGACCTCTGCCAGCAAGAGCCTCAGAGTCTACGACAATGTTCTTGAGTGGTAAAGTGGTTACTTGACCTGATGCAGGTGTTTTAGCCTACAGTACGTAGGTAATTTTCCTGTGTCCTAAAATCTGTATAGGCAGAGAACGTACTGATTAGAAAGCTGACCAATGCATATATATCTGTTTCTTTGCTAGCTGTCCCTCATGACCCTACAAATCTCTTGCTTCGAAGAAAAAGTCTTTATGTGTAAATGACTTGTTTATGCATGAAAAGCAAAGGAACAGAGCCCCACGAGATACAAAATGTCCTTCGTCTCTGTGACCTTTGGTTTTGTTTTGGTGAAATTTGACTGATGGCGTTCTACTCGTTAAATTCTTCTTATCTATCTCATTATTAGCTGTTTCATTACAAGGAATAAAGAGGCTGAGACCTTATAAAAATAAAACGCTCATATCAAAATCCTAATTCGGCGGCTCACAGATGTCAAGAAAGCATTCAAATTTCTGAAATTCACCCTATAATGACTCCTCATCTTGCCACTCATTTCATGAGAGAAAAAATCCTTTGATTGCTTTAAACATTTACCAAAAATGAAAACATGCAGGGGAAGATCTCACCGTATAAAAGCACACCAGTTGAAGAGTTTGTGTTTAATTTTTGTTTAAAGATATACATGTAGCTCTTCGCTAAAAAGAATGGTGCAGTTAAGAGTGTTAAATGTTAGGCTGTGATGGAAACATATTTGAACATATTATATTGTTCAGTGTGTATTGACAGCAAATTAGTATTAATTAGCTCCAATAGTAGCTAAGACTCTGCACTGTAAAATATAACTTGTTGTTTCAACTTAAAAATATCAGGTAAAGGGCTGCCTTAAAATTTTAAGTTAAGTCAAGAAATAGAGTTTGTTCTTATAACTCAACCAATTGTTATCCTAATGAAAAATCACATGTTG
>JAABNX020000021.1:24378290-24399570 GCA_015163995.2 Mormyrus lacerda | reverse complement strand
TATATTTGCTCATGATTTGTACTTGAGTAGTAACTGAGTTACTAAGTTACTTGTGCCCCCTAAAGTAAAGTGTTACCCATTCATTAGAATGTGTGCCTGGACATTCAAAAGAATAGAGCTGTCAGACCGCTACTGTGAGTGAAGCAATATCTGGCTTTAAATGGAGAGGAAGAGGAAGAGGAGGACGGCCCTGCATGGTGTGGGTCTGGTTTCATCAGCAGCTGTCTACCAGAACAAGGCTGATCACTTGCTGCACTGGAGAGAAACCAGAGTTAGTTAGAAGTATAAAGGACGAAAATAAATTATGAAAGCCCGCTGTGGGATATATTGTATGTTCCTTTTCTTCTCCTTGGTGAAAAAAAATTGTTTAAATATTTCTTTTAAGGAGCTCTGAAGTCGGCCATACTATGATCTTTTCGCTGCAATGCTGTACCGGGCAGCAGCTGATAGCTAAAGGTCCTCAAAGAGCATTCAGCTGTTGGACAGTATTCACTTGTTCTACCAGAAATATTCTCATGACAGATCCAGAGCAAACTGAATCCAAGCTGACACCATACACATAAATAGTCCATAATAGTCCATTTTTCATTTTATTTTCTCTGTGTTAACCAAAACTTCAAAGCAATTGACTTAGTACTGGGTTTAACATTCTGTATATTTTGTTACGTTAGCAATCACATTATTAAAATTAACATTCTTTCTTCTGAAAATGAATTAAACAACCCTCCACCAAGCATTCTTGTTGAT
This sequence comes from Mormyrus lacerda, assembly GCA_015163995.2. Taxonomy (NCBI): domain Eukaryota; kingdom Metazoa; phylum Chordata; class Actinopteri; order Osteoglossiformes; family Mormyridae; genus Mormyrus; species Mormyrus lacerda. The sequence continues at coordinate 24,398,823 of JAABNX020000021.1, read as the reverse complement.
ATAGATATATTCTATCCCTAAAATAAGCATTAATCTTTAATACCTGCAATGCTCCTTGTTTTGTCTCTGAAAATCATATAGTGCAATAGATTTTTTAATCAATAAATTGTAACAATTTCTTGGAAATAGCAGAAAAAATATTGTGCATATTCCTAACCCCAGATTACATATACTTGGATTAAAGCTTGCAAAATTACTCAGACAAATATAAATATCATTAAATATCAGGAGTACTTTCATCTGTTTTTGTTTTTTAATGTACTTATTTCTTTTTTATGTCAACTTTGCACAAGTGTTGTAGATAATGAAATGGTGTAGATGTGTGCAAAGACATTATACTTTGAGTCATAAGAAAAGTAAATTAATAAAACAACAAAGTACCTTTGTATAGTATCTGTTGGGGAGATAGGGGAAAATTTCATTAAAGATATCAGCAAATTTGGTACTTGCTGAAACATCATCTTAGTAATTTATATCCAAGGTGAAAGAAAGAGAAATTAATCAGCAGAAAGGAGCATATGAAATTACAAAAAAATACATAAAATCAATGACAAAAACAAGTGATGTTCTGTTTATTTTTAAAGCCAGCATAGATAGGATAAAATATTAATTTCCAAAAAGACTGGCATCTTCCTGTGCAAATGTAGTGAAAGCTCATTTGTCACCTTCATCGTTTGTGTCACCAGAGTTTACTGTGAAGCACAAGAAGGCTTAACAAACATTACTGAGTTTTATGTGAACATATGACCATCCCTTGATTACTGTTATCCCGTTCACCTCACAAACAATACTGCAGTCTCATAAAATAAGAAGGCTGTTCACTTGTTTGTTTATTTGTTGATGGTAATTTCACTTTTACTTTGTTAATGAAACAGCTGTGTACCTCCTGTTCTAACTTCAGTGTGCAGTAAATGTTTGGAACAATGTCCCTCTCATGAAAGTCCAGCATTGTTGACTTTATGAGACCCTGTATATCCCTGTTCACTGTTTTCTTTCTTTATCTCTCTCACTTTTTGTATTTAACCCAAACTCTTTCATAAACCGTCCATCTGATCTATTAAACCCCACCTTTCTTGTCACCAGAAAGAAGCGATCTTCTGAAATAGTTAAGGACAGACTCCAGGATTAATGATGCATGTGCTTTATTATAAATCAGCCATGTGCACAAGCGAAGTTAGATTTAATCACTAGAATCATGAGGAGTTTGTCACATTTCACTGAATGTAATTTTTTATGTTTTCAAAAGAGAGACGCGTAAATGATGTTAAAAGTCTATTAGGAAAACAGGGGAGGCAAAGTCAAATGTAATACACCTTTTTAAAAATGACTTTCACTTTTTTAAATTATAGATTGCAAACTCGGCCCTTTCATATCACAACGTCTACTTGCAGAGTTAACTGAAAATAACATGTTACTTGTGTAGTGTGTTAACACTACTTAAGACTGAATGTACTCTATTAAAATGCAATATGTTAGCATCTTAGCATGTCTACACCATATTCTATAGGAAAATCTGCCACTACTGCAAATTCCACATCAAGATAGTAAAATATTCATAAAGGAATCAACAATGATTAGTACATTTTATTGCGCATTTGGTCAGATTTTGTCAGACATGATTATTACATTTCTGTATTTTTATATAAATTTCTATATTACATTTCTGTATTACATAATTAGTATCACACTAATTATGTCTTTTGGCTATTTAGATTTTCATTCACCTGAAAGCTTCCCTGCAAATGATGAAATTAATTAATGCCATTATGTCAAAGTGTCAGCAGTCTGCCGTAAATCGATATACTGTTTCCATCATGGGCTCATAGCAATTCAGTGTGATTTGATTCTGCTTTACTAACTAGGCCTTTAGAATATAATGCCAGTTGTGGCCTAAAGGTTAGGGAAGCATGGCTGTGATTGGAAGGTTGCTGGTTCAAATCCCCAACCACAAAGCTACCATGCTGAGGTACCCTGTGCAAGGTACTGCTCCCTGGATGCTAAACAACAGCTACCCACTGTTATGTAACATGGAAAGTTAAATGCAGATGCCACATTTTGCTGATATGTGTCAACAATTAATCATTTTCACTCACCAAATCTAAATTAATGGACATTTTCAAGGACACTGATAGACAATTTCTCAGAATCTTGATTTGAATACTATGGGAAAGCTACACTTAAGCTCATGTTGCTGTTGATCAGCTATTCATTTGCACAGACACACCTTCTTATCTTTGGAATGTTGGCATTAGAGTTTATGCTCTGTTGATTTGACATCATTTTGATGCTAACAACATAAGCTGCATATACGTAGGACCTTTATTTTTTTCTTGTTGCTATGATGTCTACTAGGAGTGTTGATGTACACACATCAGGTCGATTCTCTTCCTTTAGATCTTGTCCTTTCTCTTCTCTTGTTCCCAAGGTTGTTTTCTCACAAGGGAATTTATTGAACTACAGGAAAAATAACCACATATGAAGCTATATACATGCATAACGGTAAAAAGACACCCTTTCAGAAAAGTTTTCCCTATTTACAGTAAATATAAAAGCAAAACTATCATGGAATAAATTGGCAGACAAAAAGTGAAAGTTTTACCCTTTTCTGTAGATCTCCTAATTTCAGTGAAAATTATTAAATCATAAAATGAATAATTAAGAAGTGTTAGCTAGGAAACTAAGCATTTATACTTATTAAATCAATTTCAGTGTATCATCAAATAATTGAATGTTAATAATAAATAGTTATAAAAACTTTTTTATTGTTGCCACCTCCGGCACACACAACTCATTGTTGCTCTGGTGAATTGACAGATGGCCACTGTCCCGGGTGCTGAAGAAGAAGCGTGACTATCTGTCACAATATGGGGACGCATGCAGTCAACTGGCGATCAAGCAGCCTTGACAAGCCACATCCTTAATTCCTCCCACCTGGAGGGCATCAATTTCCTGTTTTGCCCAGAGCATATTGGCCCCAAATAAGAGCCTGTTGGCCCTGTTTTGTCTTTTGCTGGAATTTCCTCAGTGTTTGAATAGCACATAACATCACGCATCCTTGGATTTACATAATGCTTGGATTCAGCTCCTCCACCAATACATCATTTTCAAGAGAGCTGGGGGAGAGCAGAGAGCGGAGTGTCCAAGCCTGGAATAGCTTGCAATCAATTAAAGCAAACATAATAGCCAATCTCCCCAGTAGATGCAAACTCATTTAAAAACCTAGTGTACCTTAAAGTGAGGTCTAATAAAACAAGAGATATCTTGAAGGTGTATATTGATTTCAGGAATACAGTGTAACATACATCATTGATTTCAATTTTAGACATTATTATTAATAAAGTATCAGTGAAGATAGGGAATACTGTATATCCATGCGTCACGACTGTTGGGTCAGCAGGGAACGGGGAATAAGGATTTGGGAAACAGAGAGTCAGGATAGAGGGGTTTATTCTGGGGAAAAGACTTCAGTCACATCAATGACTTCAATGGCAAGACTGGGGATACAGACTCTGACGTGGTTTAAATACACAGGACTTAATGGGAACAACAAGAAACAGCTGGTAAAATCGCGATTTCACACGAGGTTAATGAGGGGGACGTGGCACATGGGAGGATCAGACAAGCCGGGCATGACACCATGTTTCTAATTTTTTTTGTGCATAGCCAAATAAAAATGAAATGCACATGAAATGCTCTAGTGGGAAACAATAAAAAAAAAAGAATTGAAAAACATAATAAAATACTTCCCATGAAAGGGCTTAAAATGTCACAAAAGAAGACATAAAGAAAATAGTTTAATATGGCTGATACAATCATCGCTCACCTAAACGGTATGTGTTAGAACGGGGGAAGGAAACCTGGAAAAAGTTACTTATAACCAACTATGAAGTGACATCATGGTCAAAGCAGTTATGTAGGTACGAGGAACAGTGCTTTACATAGTTTGCTAACGCAGTTCTGAATAAACATGATGCAGTAGTTATAGTATTTATTGTGCATTATTCATTAAACATTTTTATTTACATTTAATATAGGTAATAAATAATCTGTGTACAATGTATTTATTGAAATAATAGAAAATGTGTAGATGATTGATTAAAATAGCTTTGAATGTATAATATTACATGATTTCACCTAAATCTAAATAATAATGTGATTTATTATTTTGGGATTTCATGCACCTTCCAGCATCCCTCAGCCTCCTTTCTTCAGCCTCCCATACCCAGAAACAGATACAATGCTTTCAATAAATAAACATCCAATGGCACAGTTTTGCTGAATTGCACAATTAATTATGGATGCCTATAGGACAGGGAGTACCTCAGGAAAAGGCTGGCTGCTTTTCACTCCTGTGGCGTCATTCCAGGAGCTGGGCAGTTGGCTTTATAAATGCTGAGGTCAATGTAACCACACAGTTTAATGGCACCAGCATATACTCCGAGTGGCCATTTTATTAAGTTCACCTGTCTTATGCAGGTTACAACCCACCTCTGTTCTGCCTCCAGAACTGCTTCAAGGGTAGATGAGCCTGCATTCAGAAAAGTGTTTCTACACACCACTGTGCACATCACACACTGAGCTGGTATTTTTAATAATAATAATAATAATAATAATAATAATAATAATAATAATAATAATAAGCACAGAATAAATTACTATAGACCATTTAATATCTACACAAATACTGTAAATTGGCATTGCTAATACTCATCAATACTTATCTATCATATTGTTATATTCAGCTGCAAAGCTACTCAGTGCTAAATAGCTAATAATTAATTGCATAATAAATAATTTCCATCTAATAGTGGAGCCAGAAATCATAGCATGACTGGGCTGGCAGAAAATCATGAAGGTGGGTCAGTCTCATAATAATTCAACTACTTATTTTTTTATATCAGTTTTTAAGTGAACTGTGGCATTACCAAGGCAAATTGAGCAAATAGAAAGAAAAGTCAGTAACACCTTACAATACTGGTACACAAATAAGCATAAATAAATAGTTAATTAATGTCTGATTCACGATGAGTTAATGTATTCACCGTTGATTAGAACATCAGTAAATACTGAAGCAAATACCTTAATGACCAAACGACTCATACATGAATAAGTTTTGTTAATTACTAATGACTTATGATTCACTTCACTAATAAAGTGTTAATTAATGGTAATGCCTACTACCTACAGGGGTGGGTTTGTTGTTGCTGGGGCCCCACCCACAGAGTCGATTCAGGGCTCCCCCCCAGGTTTTCAAGAAATAACTAGCTGGTTAGCAGAACATGCTACTTCAGTATCTCATAAATAATGAACATGTTTGGTATTTAGTATAGCGACTGTTTGTGGATAACAGGGAGCCCCCAAACCAAGGGGGGGGGATGCAAATGTGTGCTTTGAGTGGTAGCAAACACTTTTGCTATCTGTTGGTTGGCATGCAATAGACAATTAGTGCTGTCTTGCCTAAAGTCAGTGTGAAGACAAGAGCCTGAGCAGTCTAATAAAACAATAGATATCTTGGAGATGTGTATTGATTTCAGGAATACAGTGTAGCATACATCATAATTTTAAATTTTAGACATTATTATTAATAAAGTATCAGTGAAAATAGAGAACATATCCCTGTTTCTATTTTCTGTCTGTGTATAACCGGCCGGCAGTCAAAGAAAATAATGTACAAATGATATTTATGTTGTTGTACCAAAAGATATGTCTGTGAAAATATGACCATTTCAAAACCACTGCAAAAGTCACCCCCAATATTTCCAGCAACCATCCAATACAATACAACCATGCATTTTGTGACTAGACCAATAACACGACTTATATGACTAATCAATATGTCACTGATTTTTTAACAAATTAAAATCATTAATGCAGTGAGCATGTGGTAAAATTTAACAAATAAATGGAATGGTTAGGACGCCCTGAGGAGAGGTTTGGGACCTGACATGGCGTTCTTCTAGCCATCCAATAAGAAAACAAAAGAAAAACAAAAGAAACTTAGGTTTTATTGGCATTACTCTTAATTTGCTCTTTACTGATGTACTAATTATTAGGGAATGCATTAACTCATCATGACTCAGGCATTAGTTCAACTATTAATATATGCTTATTTGTGTACCAGTATTGCAAAGTGATACCGGAAAATCTATTTTCTTCTCAAAAGCACTTTTGCTCTGATTGATGTGACCATGCATACACATACCTGTCAGACGTAATCGTTATATCACACTGTATTGTTCACTGTGAATGCTGAGTAGGTTCCATCTGGGTTCACCCATCCCACGCAATAATTTCCATCCCATTATATAATAGCAGATTGTGGTTGACTATACAATATACTAATTATATACTAATCAGTCCAGCAAAGCATAATTGTCTGATACTTTGGCTAAAGTGAAATTCAGGTAATCACTTGCTTGAGAAGGACTTTTCTCTGAGAATTATAAATGATACTATACTGTAGTCATCATTTATCCAATAGAGGGTCGTGGTGGCCCTGGAGCCAATGCCGAGAAGGGGAGGAGGCAGGGAACACCATGACCCACACTAAGGGCGATCCTCTGCTAGCCTGTTGTCTCTTTACATTCCACAAATGTTTACATTTTGCACTTCTGGACTGAATAGTCTTAGGTTCCTGTTTGCTAGAAGTTGCTGTGCAGCTCCTACTCCAATAAGTATATAATGTAAAGTCATCAACGTCCAAGTTAGTGGACTGAGGGAGGAAATTGCAGTATAATTTTGCATGAGTCTACAATGGGCAACCACTGAGCTTACTGAGGGGGCACAGATAGGGACATGGATACTCATGGCATATTCAAGGGGCCTCAAACCTTACAGGGGCCCTGTAAATAAGTAAAACCATTTATAAAAGTCATCCTGCATATTATGGGATTTCCTCTTACACATTATGTTCAACTCCCCTCCCCCCAACCTTGTAACTCTTGTGGGGCCCAAGATGACATTTGTCAGGATGCCCAGAATTTCTAGCTACAATTCTGGTGATAGCCATTGTACCCCCTCAGAATTAAAGACATAATGCCACAACATCACACAGAATGTGCCACAAAACTCACAGACAAAAACATTCTTGTTTAAATACACAATGTTGAATGAGGTGAGAAAGTCAAACCCAAATGCTTGAGACAGGCTGAGTGAGCTTAGGATGTTTCCACACATGCAGAGAATCGCAAAGGGTAGATCTCGGCTCAAATCTGCACTGGGCTGCTCAGTGTTAGGGACCCAGAAGCCTGAAGCGACAGAATGAATTGACGTTCTTATGCTGAGGAGGGGAAATCAACTGGGACCCATTCTTTGGCTATCAGAAGAACATTAGTCTGTCAGGCACCTAAGTTACTGCTTGTTGGTGATGATCTCAGCTGAAAACATCACATTATATGAATGCTTCTATTTCTGGCAACTGCCAGCATACTGAGGATTGACAGGAAAATAGATGTTGCAAAGAAGGAATAATCTTAGAAGGAAACCTGCTTAACTCAGCAAGATGGCTTGAATACTTCCTCACTGACAGACCTGGAAATCAAGCAAAAAGCCAAGGTCACTCTAAAATCTATCAACAAAAGGAAAGAAGCATAGGTCTTGAATTTTTATTCAAATACAATGTAAAATTCTGCATTAAATATGCAAATTTAATCAAACGTCAAAATTGGAATAACTTTCACCAGTATGAATGCAAAACATATACCAATCAGAAAAGCTTATATTACAACTACCTGAATGGACTCAGTAATCAGGCAGTTATCTTAACTCATGCTATATAGACAAACTTTTTTAGATGTAGCTCTTAATGACTGAATTTCGTTTAGGACCATTACCACAGGCGTATAAAATCAAACACCTACCCGTGCAGTCAGGATTACAATGTGTCATTCTGAAGAACTAAGTGAATTCAAGAGTGGTGCAATAAGTTGGTTTGTGAAATTACTTCCCTGCTTGATATTCCACAGTCAAAGTGGTATTATTGCGAAGTGAAAGCTTTTAGGAACAACAGAAACTCAGGCACAAAGTGGCCGACCACGTACAGTAACAGAGGTGGGCTTGCTGAGTGCTGAGGTACATAGTGTGTAAAAGTTGCCAACGTTCTGTTGACTCAATAACTGCAGTTCCAAATTTCCTCTGGCATCAACCTGAGCACAAAAACTCCAGTTTCATGAAATGAGTTTCCATGGTTGAGCATGCAAGCCTTCACATCACCAAATACAATGCCAAGAATTGGATGGAGTAGTGTAAAGCACACCTCCACTGGATTTTGGAACAATTGAAATGTGTTCTGAGTCTGGCAAGTTTCTATGTCTGGCTGTCTAATGAGTCTGAGATTGGCAGATTCCAGGAGAACGTTACCTATCTGAGTACATTCGGGCAATTTTAAAGTTTAGTGAAGGAGGGATTATGCTGTGGGGTTGATTTTCAGGGCTGAGCTAAGGCCCCATAGTTCCAGTGAAGGGAACTCTTAATGCTTGACCAAGCCATTTTGGACAATTGTATGCTTCCAACTTTATGGGAACAGCTTGGGGAAGGCGGCCATTTTCTGTTCCAGTGTGACTGTGCCACAGGTCACAAAGCAAATTCCATAAAGACATGGATAGGTGAATTTGGTGTGGTAGAACTTGACTGGCCCACACAGAGCTCCTACCTCAACCTCACTGAATACCTTTGGGATGAACTAGAATGGAGACTGTGAACCAGGCCTTTGTGTCCAACATCCTGACCTGACCTCACAAATGCTCTTCAGGATGAATGGGCAAATATTCCCACAGATACACTCAAAAATATTGTAGAAAACCTTCCTAGGGCTGCTGTTATACTGTAGCTGCAATGGAACCAACTCCAAATTTATTCCTATGGATTTAGAATGGAATGTCATAAAAGTGCTTGCAGGTGTAATGGCCAGGTGTTTTGACTTTTGTCAATATACTGTATTTACAAGACTGGTGAATCCTATAGACAATATAGGTGGCGGCCAAGGCCGCAAACTTCTGATAGGGTGCCAACTTGCCAGCCTTGCTTGCTGATGCTTACCTAGAGTGTCGCGTTGGTGAGGACCCATACTGTTTATGTAGATATAAAATCTCTTTCTCTTACTTTTTTCTATCTCCCTCTTTTCTTTTTCTCAAATACTATGGAAACGAAGAAGCAGGTGAGCTACTGGGATGTAATCACATCTGTGAGCAGTCCTGCTCACCCACTCTGCTACCTACCAAGCTGATCTCCCTGGGGGCACCTCCCTGTCTCAGCTCACAGTGACAGATGAGAAGCATGCAGGGCACAGTGCTCGCCTCTCCATTTACAATGCTGGAACATGGGGCTTTCTTAAGGAATTGAAGACGTCAGTCACTGGAGGGGAACCAGCTTACGTCTCAAATGACCTTCTGTGGCTTTCTGCCATGTGAGATCTATGACAGCTTGATTAGCAGTACTAGGGATGAGCAGAAATAATAGAATGCTAGTCCTATAAAGCCCGTGACTTGGGTCTTGATGGTAGGCGGGTGCTAGGCTGGTTCTTGATCATGCAGACTATGGTGGGCACATCCGACAATGCATCACAGGGCTCTTTCTGGGCAAACCAATAGAACCGATAATGCTTGTGTAGGCCAGCATGCCCAGTAACATTATCCTTACCCAGATTTAGAAAAAATATGAAATACACCCTTATAATATAACAATATGTTTTTCATGCGAATGTCAAATTTAATTCAATCCAAACACATTCTAATATTCTATATTTCTATATTTATGTTAATACATAACATAAATATAGAAATAAAAATATGAATGATTAACATTCTAATGTAAATTGAAGGCCAGATGTTATGATGCATTTAATTTACTTTTAATTAATGACTGAGAATCAACAGATAGATTAGTGACTAATGAAAAAAATCATTTATCTGTTGTACTGTATAATTATTTTGTCTAGTCAATATTGTGGGAACAGCACTTATGAAGAATGAAATGAGAATGACTTGTCACCAAACAACGCATGCTTGATGTCTCGGAAGTGAAAATTGCCTATTGTGATGGGAAACAAGAACATTGCAGAGGTGTAAGTATTGTTTCAGCTGAAAATGTGTTTATTTTAATTGTTTCAGAGCATCTTTTTATCAGTCTCCAGTATAAAGTTAAGGCATATGTATGAACGTTCTAGCAGAAATATAATTAAAGCGTCTTGCACATTTAATGTCTTGCCTTCATTGAAAAGGGCACACACATTCTCATTCATATGTCAAGCAAGGACAACTATGGTACACATTCAGTTTTTGAATTTTATATGTGTTACACTGTCCTTAAAGGGGTCATAGTGAGCCTGGAGCCTGTCCAAGACAGGGCAGGGAACACGGCTGGGGCGTACCCTAGACAGGATGCCAGTCCACTGCCCATCACGCATACACTACAAGCAAATCAGAGATGCAAGTTAGCCTAACTGAATGTTTGGAACACAGTGGGAGAGGCAAATACCCAGAGGATACCGGCATGACAGAGGGAGAATGTTCAAACTGCACAGACACAGAGCAAAGGCAGACTGTAAACCTCAGGCTTGGAGGTCTGAGGCAATAGTGCTGCCCACTGAGCCATGAAGAACAGCTTCAAAAGCTTGAATGAGCTGATGTTTTTCACAACAACAACGGGAGGAAACGCAGAGGGAGCCCCACGTACAAAGAGCTACTGGCAGGAACCTCTCAGGGTGTACAGGTACCTGCTCAGGCTCCAAGCTCAAAGACAGCTGGACTGTAATCCACAGTATTTTTCAGCTGCACTAGCAGCTAACATTTACATCTAATACACTATTTTTCTCCTATGTGACGTAAAACTGAGGGCAATAGCACAACATAGACATATGTGCTGTCAAGGAGTCAAATGGGCATAAGTGCAGTTAGTCTGAGCTTCCAATGAATGCCCAGGTGCATTATGATATTAGGTTAGTAGAGCTATTTCTGGAACAGATGAATATTGAGGTGAAATATTATTTCATAGATATACATTGTATGCATACCCTATTTCAAATTGTAATTATATAAAATTTCCACATTCCCATATTATTTTAATTAGAAAAAAACGTGTAATATACAAAGAACAAATGTCCTTAATGTCCCTACAATGTGATAAAAAACGTGCTATTTTGATGTTGTGGGGAGCATTTTCTTCAGAGGAAATTCAGTTTTATAAAAATCTATGACTGCAATCAAAAAACTAAAAAGACTTTTTGTTTGGCTACTTACGGTTAAGCTTAGGGCTGGGTAGGTGTTAAGGTCCTCATTGTTGGATAAAGGTTTTGCCCATAGAAATGCATGAGCAGTTCCTACAAAGATACGAGCACATGGAGAGTGTGTATGGTGTGTGTATAAAACCCTGATGCACGGAAGTATAACATGACAAATGACAAACTTTAAAGAACACGGTTGTATTCATACCAACTGAGATAAACTGGCATCAATCAGTATATCAAATATGATGCCGAAGATCATCTTAATCTTCAAATGACAAATTGTCAATTGAAATAAACTATTTCACTCGAAGCATAGTATATCACTTTCTGTGTCAAGATGAAGCTGTCACTTATCGCTGCTGACAGTGTTGGGGGGGGGGTCTTCGCTATCTCAAAGTGCTGTTGATTTACAGCATAGCAAAAGTAGTTACCCGTGTTTGGCACAACCGCAGAAAACATTCAAGGCAGTAACTCTCGTTCTTTTCATACTCATAAATGTTTCTCTCAAAGAACAATTGATGGCATCTCCATAAAACAGATGTTTGGTATATAAAATAAAATATGCTAGTTATGTATTTTTTCCTTCCGTCTGCTATTAAGGTAATTACCAGAGGGTAACCCTGTACACCTTGGTACTGAACATGAAAACAGCTTGGGCTTTCTTCCAAATCCTTATAGCAGATGAAAATCCCATCTCATGGTACAGCTTGTTCCTTGCTTTATTTACAGCTGTAATGTTATTATTCTGGTATATTTTATTTGTGCAATTCTTACACATTTTCCTTACAGTAAAAAATAAAATGTTCAAGCATTATATCTTGTTGGAGTTTTTCTTATTTATCATTTTCTGATACGCACTACTCCATTGTCTTATCGTTGGCCATTCTAAACATTCCATCAGGGAACATTGTCTCACCACACTGTATGTAATGTCGTAAATATGGTTGGTGTGACAATAAAGCTCCACTTGACTTGATTTGATGACTTAAGTTGAGAATATTAAAGAACATATGAACACCATTTAAATAAGTAGGAAATCTATACATCAGTTGTCAGAATTCTAGGTTCTTGTTCAATGTTGCTAAGCAGGTGACTTTAACAATATACCCATCTTATGGAAATGGCATGAAATGTGTTTTTTCTCTTTTTTTCTTTCTGAAAGAAATGTTTTAAAGCACTTATTGTCCTTCCATTATCTAGGGTTTAAGGCTTTGGCCCATACCTGAAGCGTATCATATTTCACAAATGATCAATAGAAGATCAATATGACACTCACTATGGCCCAGAGCCCATCAATCCATCAATAAAAACATTAAGAGAAGGCAAATCAGTGTTGGAGGGCACATACAAATCAATGAGAAATAATATAATCACACCATGTCAGAGCATTCAACTACAAAGAAAATGGGTTTTTAGAGATTTATGTCCATGATCACATGAATACACACACACACACACACACACATATATATATATATATATATATATATATATATATATGACATGCTTTTAAATGTTTTATTAAACAGACAGTTTGAAATATATGCATAGTTATAACACTCACCAGGTAGTAGGAGCTACTCAAGGTCACATGCCACCCTGGATTTGGACATGAGGTCCAACACACCAAGTTACTGAGAACATAGAGAGAGGTGGAGCCTTTATCTCACTATTATAACATTTTTTGTCAGTTGCGAAGACACTTTGATGAGGCCAGCAGAAGCAGAATGACGTAGTGTTAAGAAATTCACCTTCGGGAAACTCATCCCATATGAGCAAAGCAGAAACCATCTTAGCACAGTGCTTCTCCTCGCAGTCTTCCTAATTTCAATTGCTACAGTAATACACTAGACCCAATTATCATCTGGAAATACAAAATAAAACTCATAACCTTCGATTCCAAATGACTGACTCAAAGAGGCTCACCAAGCAGTACATACACATACACACACACACACACACACACACATAAAAGAGGAGAGAGGTGTTGTAGGTTTATTTTGATATGGAAAATGATAGGAGAAGACACTGGTCAAGAGAGAATTTGGAAGCTGAAGGTGAGCATTTTGGATGTATGGTGAAAAAGTCAGTGGAAGAGAAGACTACAAAGAACAGAGAAGAGGACAGGGGTCTTTCATGATATATGAGTAACTATTGTTGATCATGCCATAAATCATGGTGGTCCATGGGTTATACTAGCCTAAAGGGTGCCACATTCATGTGTGGAATCAATAATTCTGACATTTAGGAACGAGAATAGGTAGGACTCCACACAGCAAATTTATGCATGCATAATATGTACAATATGCGTTTGATACTCATGTATAAATACAATAAATGTACTCAAGGGAAATATTCTGTGTCCTTATAAAACTGAAGGAAATTCCCCAGCAGGTGGGTTAACCATGGTGTTCAGTGCTGAGTAAGGGGCAGCAATTTTTCCGATGGTGCAAGCAGAATAATGCAATACGTTTGGGTGAAATCCAGCTGTAATTGCAGACCATACCCTCGCCCATATTATTCGTACCATCAGATCATCAAAATTGAATTGATGTTTGCACGAATGGATGAACTCATCAGCACATTGGAATGAAGCACATTTACAGGCTGCCCTTTATTAAAAATTGTAACGGCTATGGCATATATGTACAGGAAACGTGTCAACATTGTAGATGGCTTACAAATACTTACTGTATTCCTTAACACTACCCTCTTCATTTCACAGGTAGAGAGAGGGCTGTTCAGGGCTTTCTTGTCTTGGCTTGTTATTACTTGGGATAATGTGACCTTCCAACCACACTTGACTTGTCAATGAGGGGTATGTAGCTTATTTGCACATAATGGGTTCCTCCCTCCCTACTCCGTTTTTTGATTAAAATTGAAGAATTTACTTGTTTGAGAGAGAACGTGTATCATCACCAGGCCCATCACCAAATGTCTCTCTTGAAGGCAATCAATTCTAGTGGATGCATTGCGAGAGAAAATACCCAGCGTGCTATTGACGAGAACATGTAGTCCAATCATCAGGATCAAATGGAGGGAATTACCGTTTCAGTCAGCATTTATTGTATTTGAGTATAGTAAAGAGCAAAATAGAGATTTTATTTTAGTTTGTTTTTGGCATGATGTTCTATGCTTTTTTTGGTGGGGGATGTGTGGAAGCAGTGCACTGAAATGCATGTAAAAATTTATCAAGGTTTGCAGTTCTTATACGGTTTCACTAATGGGAACCTAGAGATCTGCACAAAGTAGTGAAAATGTACAGTATTGTATTAACAGAGGACTATTCAAAGTGCAGGAAACAAATGTTCAGCGGGATAGGTTATCTCCGATAAAAACCATTTTAGAAAAAAAGAATACACTCTTTGTTGTGATATGCTTACTTGCCTTTGGCATACAGTACAGCTGTGTACAGTGGCAGTGCATAGTAAGCATGTAGAACAAATGCAGGCTGAATAGTTTCAAATTGAAATGAGGGTTTAGCATTTTATTATGCATTGTTTTGGTCATGTATTCAAAGAATACATTTGGACGATACTGGAGTTTGCGTTTGTGATGAGTATTTAATGTTGGGTTCACTTGTAAAGAGAATGTGTTAGTATTCCCAGCAAGCTTAATTTCTATGTTCTCTGTTTTAAAGTGTAATTTCTGAGTGGACGACTATTCAAGCAACCGAAAAAAGAGCACTGTGACAGGTTGCATGTTATTAAAGAGAACTGGTTTTGAAAACATAAACACAGTATTGAGAATGCATGCAACCATATCAGTCACTGGAGTTTCCAGTGGCTATACCATATACACTTCACATTGTTGCAATCTATAATGGGCTATATAGACAGCTCGTACAATATTAGGAGGAAAAGGATTGATGCCCAAAGTTTCATCATCGTGGTCAGTTGGGACATGGTCAATATTAACCACTGATTTACAGTGACAGACTGGTTTGGCGCTCATCAGCTACGGAGTGGGACTAATTTTCAGTCTGGGAGTTTTATGCTCTAGACCAACCCATTTTTTCTGCGTTCTGGTGGAACTTTGATAAATGATGCCATAGTTCAAGTCTAATTATCCCAATAGATTTATTACTGATATTCCAAGAAGAAAATAAATAATAAATAGCATATTGAACTATTCAAGCAGATTTTTCAGCTCTGCCTGGTTTCTTTCTAAGATCCATCGTTTGAGAAACTTCCAGTGACTAGCAAGAGCAACTCAGTACTGCGGTCACTCAGATGTCAATGACAAGGGATCGCATTGACTCACGTGCCATTTGCATATTTGTCTATGCCAAGCAGTTGTGGTCTGAAACTCACTGGAAAACATTCTGAAGCCTTTCTGCAGAATTTTAAAGTTGTGAAATTATATTGTTTCCAACTCGCTCAATTTTAAACGTCAAATTATTTTGTCAAATTATTATTTTTGAATCCCTTGCACTATATCCCCTATTCCTGCTCAGGAATGCTGTGGTTGTGGCATGTCAGGCATGCCAGAGTTGGATTAGGCATTCCAGGAGGTATTTTTCTCACTGGAAACTAGGGAAGACTGGGGAACACACTCTGTGATGTAGAAGAAAACATGAAGGGCTCAATACATTATAAATGATCATATTTTTAATGCATTAGTTATCACAGATGTGTTTTTGCCTGATGTTGTGAAAAGCTTCTTATTTTTTGAGATGTAATCATTGTATTTACATTAATAAATAATGTCGTTATCTCTGGCATAAGACACAGTAAACAATAAACCTCACACTGAATGACTGAGTGCACTGTTCAAGCCATGCTTCAGTGAGGATGTTGTGTGTTTTGTATGTGATTATCTAGAAACTGTATGTGTTCATTATCTAATGCCACGTGCTGCTATTTTGATTGAGTTGTTCATTTTGTCTGCAAGTGTTTATTGATTTGATTGGCTGGTTTGACTGAGAGTTTTGCATTGTGCAATATGTTAGTGTTTGTTGGCCATGTCGACTGTCATGTAGCTACAGTTTTGACAAGCGTGGTTAAGCAGCAAAACAAACAAAAAAAAAAACAAAACTAACCGAGGAGATGAAGACAGACCTTCCCAAGAACCACATAAATTATTTCAGTGCCTCATGGTTTCACTCAAATGTACAGGCAGCCAAGTTCTCCTTGTCAGTTCTGTATTTGACATTCCTACAAAACGTAAATTAGAAGATTGTCAACTTCAGTATGTGTTATTTGTGATTTCCAGTAGACATTTTTGAGAAAGTACTAGCTGGGATGAAAATCTTATAAACCTCTGCTTGCATAGTTCCACTATAATAAACTACATTCAAGTATTATAAGGTTCAATCAAAACATAAATAGCCCTAAACAGGCGAAGTGCTCATTGTTGCCGAAATAGTTTGGTTACAAATGACTGCATACAGTATATTACAACAAAGTAAAGAACATTTAGTATTTTATTTGAATAAAACAATAGCATATTTTAGGGCTCCCCAGGACAAATTTTACCAGGAAAATGTCCGATATGCCAGATGGCCAGTGCTGCCCCTGTAGAGACGCACAACCTAAATGCGGAAAAATATTAGTGGCAGCATTTCTCTTCTTGAAATTGTGAGCATTTTAAAATTAAGAATCAATAACAGTTTTAACTTTCACATATTTCACCATTGAAGCTTTTATTTTTGGTTGTTAGTTTATTTCCAATAATTGCGGATACCACAACTCACCAGCCAGAAGTGTTTACACACCACAGCTTTTTACCACTTTTCTGTTTATTTCATGAACTGTAGATTTTTTATTCTTGTTAAATATCGGAAAGTTGAGTGAACAACAATAAATGAAAATATGTCAAATAAAACAAGTTTCCTTTATAACGTGGAAAGAGTATGTAACAGTACATGTCTGACATGCTACTAACTGGTTGTGACATGATGTCAAAATCTAGGCTGTCCTAAACTTCAAATGCACTAGTTAACTGTTTAGGGCGGTATTTGGTGTCCCTTGTAGAAAGAAGAACGCCTCGGATTTTCTCTGCTATTATAACTGCTGGAGGAGGTTGCTTTGATTAATCAAACAGATGGAAATCCATTTAGGTGGGTGGGGGAGGGGCGTGTTGCTGCAATTTATATGGATGAAATGTGGCTGAATAAAATGAATTTCTCTCTAACAGCATCAATAATAATAATAATAATAATTACCATCTAGTGGTCACCTTCATAAATGCATAGATATGTATAGGTTTCTTACAGTGAGAGTAACCTATTGGGCTTCTGTCATTATGGAAATAAAACTTCTAATCAATCATTTCCTTCAGAAATGCAAACCAACTCCAGAGGAAATGAAGGGAACTTTCTGATGTAGAAAACTTAGCTCTGATATAGAAAATTAGCTGAGTGTGAGGGCCATTTCTTTCAGGCCCGAAGGACTGACATTGTATGAATGAGATTCAGAAAATACAGGAAGCTGTTTCTTTTTCTGGGGGGGGGAGTTCAATTTTATTGAAATATGTGACTGAAATCAAAAAACTAAAAATGCCAAAAGACGTATGGTTAGGGCTGGGTAGGGCTTAAGGTTGTCATTGCTGGGATAAGGGTGTGTGTGTGTGTGTGTGTGCCTTGTCCTGAGCTATTCCGAATGGACCCCTGCATAGGACAATTGTGTATAAATGATGGAGGTTCTTCAAGAAAGAAATTGAGTAAACATGTTTTTGATGTGTTTTCCTAATTACAGGAGTGACTATGCACCTTCGAGGTGTTAATATGTTAATATCATGCCCGTCCTTGGATCTCACACTATCTGCATGATTCTTTTAGGGATGCAGGTCAGATCTTTTGTATTGAATTAATCAAGTTCTCATCTTGAATTCAGATGGTGAATGAAATTTCAGCTACTTATTTGTTCCCTCTAGCTGTATCTGAGGTTACCAACATAAAGAATGTCATTTCCACTCAGGTGTATGATCAGAACATAGAGATTTTAAGACTACTGTATCTGTAAAAGTAAACAAAATAACAAAATGTTTTAAAATGCAGCCTCTGGTGAAACAGGAAATATTTACCAGGGATTTCAGTTCTGGAGGTAGTATTTCATCAGCAGACAGAACCTGAATGTGTCATACATACTGTAGCCCAAAGACCAGGAATGAAAAATACTAGGTTATGGATGGACAAGATAAGTAGCCTTCATTTAATGTATCATTCACAGAACAAAGCCCTTACAGGCTGAATGTGTACATAAACAGATCCATATCTATGGTTATTCATGTTTGCCATTTTTCCTTCCAAATCTAGTTTGAACGAAATGATAAAAGACATTTTTTAAAAAGCATCATTGACCAGACTTTTTGAATTTAAGGTTGCTTGACTATTTAACTTGTACTATTTACCTTGTAACAATCTTTAATAGAGGCTGGGCATTCATTCTGTAAAGTGTGACAACTGTATTAAAATTAAATATGTGATTTTATTTTTTAGTATAAAAACAATTTTTTTTTGCTTTTTTTCTCAGGGTTGTTCAAAGAATAATACAT
The DNA here is from genome assembly GCA_015163995.2 of Mormyrus lacerda. NCBI lineage: Eukaryota > Metazoa > Chordata > Actinopteri > Osteoglossiformes > Mormyridae > Mormyrus > Mormyrus lacerda. Next base: position 24,380,105 of record JAABNX020000021.1, on the reverse strand, counting down.
GCGCAACATCCTTTTTTGAAATCGGAAAAAAACAACATCTTTGTGTTGGATATTAATCACAAAAGCACAGAGTCACAAAGGAAATCCTGAATTTGCTAGAGGAAACTGAACCTGCTGGAGAAACTACAGCAAAATATCAGATCTGAACCAAGAAGAGGTTGGAGACCATTCAAATAAATGAAGTTTGTGTCACTTACAGTAGATGTACTTTATTGTGGTCCAGACTCTAGGAGAAATCCTTCAAGCTCATACTCATACTGGTTAAGAAATAGGTTTATTTAATCTTGAAACAAAGAAAACAATATAATGGAAATAAGCAAGACCTTTCCAGAGGAATCTGATTATAATTATAGGTGAAATCCAGGAGTAAATAATTGGAAACTTTTGCAGTCATAGAGGTGGAGATCTCTAGATACAGTATCCAAGGGACAGATCTTATCATTGATAGCCTCGCTTTCAAATGTGCATTGCAGACTAACAAGACACTTAACTTTAGAGCAGGTGCTACCTTGGTGTACTTAACTTTATAAATCAGTGTGTTTTGTTTGTAATACGCTGTAGGGAGAGCAAGAAAATCAGGTTTATGACTATGTAGGAGAGTGAACTTCACAGAGAATGTAGGGTTTTTTGTGCTGTAAACTGTTTAGAATGAAGGTATAACTTGGAGAATCAATAAAGAGTAAAACAATACATCATTACTATAAAACAATAAATATAAAATAAAATGTACTGAAATTTCATGTTGTTCCTTCTGCATCTTGAGCTAATTATTGTAAGCTCACCGTTTTCAGTAAATGAAGTAATCTGATCGTTCCCTCCAATCTGGAGTTTTACAGGGCAGGTAATTTGTGGGCCAGTCAGTGCTCATGCCTGGAGGGAGCGTCTGACAGGGACACTAGATTTAGCTGGAAGGGAAACCTGCCACTGGGACAGCAATGGTGTTAATTGAAACAGCTCTGCCTCCCCTCCCCCAAATCACTCCTCCTCCTTCCAGTGTGACCCACTTGCTCCGCACAATCTGTTAATTTCAGGAATTAATTTTGTTATGTAAAATCCGAGCACATGCCCGCCTGCCCTCATGATAAACTTCATAGAGTCTTTGAAATGAAAAGTCCCTTGAGCTACCACTACGAGCTGTTATTACACACATGAGTAAAATACACAGTTTCATGATACCTCATTGTCATTCTTCTGGATTAATATTTTCCTTTTTTCATCCCATTCATTACAATTCAGGCTGGTTTCAACATAAAGGTAATGGGCATTCATAGGGATTATAGCACTCTGTCATCAGTGTAAATGCAGGGATTATAGCCCCCTGTCATTGGTGTAAGCGCAGAGATTATAGCCCACTGTCATCAGTGTAAGCGCAGGGATTATAGCCCTCTGCTATCAGTGTAAGCATAGGGATTATAGCCCTCTGTCATCAGTGTAAGGGTAGGGATTATAACCTCTGTCATCAGTGTAAACACAGACATTATAGCCCTCTGTCATCAATGTAACTAAGGGATTATAGCCCTCTGTTATCAGTGTAAATGCAGGGATTATAACCTCTGTCATCATGTAAACACAGGGATTATAACCTCTGTCATCAGTGTAAACGCAGGGATTATAGCCCTCTGTCATCAGTATAAGTGCAGGGATTATAGCCCTCTGTCATCAGTGTAAAAACAGGGATTATAACCTCTGTCATCAGTGTAAACACAGAGATTATAGCCCTCTGTCATCAATGTAACTCAGGGATTATAGCCCTCTGTTATCAGTGTAAATGCAGGGATTATAACCTCTGTCATCATGTAAACACAGGGATTATAA
>JAABNX020000021.1:24310660-24330294 GCA_015163995.2 Mormyrus lacerda | reverse complement strand
GGGTCTTGTTCACGAGTGAGGGAAGGATGGAACGGGAGATCGACAGGCGGATCGGTGCGGCGTCAGCAGTGATGCGGGCGCTGCACCAGTCTGTCGTGGTGAAGAAGGAGCTGAGCCAAAAGGCAAAGCTCTCGACTGAAGATGAGTAGTAAATAAAAGGACCATGAGGTGTCAAAAGAGGAAGCAGGGAGGAAAACTCAGGTGGAATCAGGTCTGACGTAAGCACGGGGGAAGGTAGGGTAAACGGTAATGGGAAAGACTAGGATTAACTACATATGAGTGGCAATCAACACCAAGCACCAGCAGTAACAGCTACAGCACTAACAATGACTGAATTAGGGAGCAACGTATCTTCGGTAAGAAGGATCAGACAAGGGACAGATGTGAGTGATTTGGACCAAGAGAGGAAGAAATGGGAAACAGCAAAGCCCCCTACTGGCCAAATGGGAACACGGCAGGTGTGACAGACACGATCATGACAATCAGTATACTATATAAATGTCACAGTCTATACTTATAAACACATTTGTGCTAAGACCCTTAATGTAAATGCAGATTTTGGCTGGAAAAAAATACATGAATAAATATTTCTGAGGTGTCAACAGTATTAAAAATATGATTGGACTTTACACTGAAAGAGAAAATACAAATTGATTAGTAATGACCTTTAAAAGGGGAGGTACAGTGGTGCAGTGGTTAGCACTGTTGACTCTCAACTCTGGGACCAGGGCTCAAGACTCCACCATGGCTCATAACCTCAGGAGATCAAGTTTGCATGTTTTCCTCGTGGTACTCTGGTCTCCCCCCACAGTCCAAAAACATGCTGAGGTTAATTGGAGTTACCAAGCTACCTATAAGTGTGCATGTTTGGGCGGATGTGTGTCAGCGTGCCCTGGAATTGGCTGCCTGGATTGTTCCCTTCCTTTCACCTGTAGCCCGGATCAGCTTCGGACCCAAGTGGTTACTGAAAATGTATGTATGCATGGAATATCCCAAGAAATCACACTCCCTTCAGTGTGACCCCGTTAGCATTTCCAAGATACCATATATTAGCTGGCACATTTCACAGCATTTATACATTCCTGATGGACATCAATGTTTGATATCAGGAAAAGGCCTGACTTGAACTATGTCTAAATAAAAAACTATGTGCCAAAATTGTTCCCTGGCAGTTTCACCATGGTACAGCTTCTGCTGAAGTTATCAGTCATTTGGACAACTATATAAGTTGTGAACTAGTGTCCTGATGTATGTTGAGTGGGAAGGATGCATAGACCTGTATTCTTTGGAATCTGGCATTATTTTTTTGGTAGCTGCTGTAAAATATATACATAGTATTATGCGTACGACCAACTTCAATAATTTTAAATTTTAAAATATTTATTAATTTAATCTGTTAAATAATTTGCTTGATTCACAGTCTTGGAAGTCCTTCAATGATTAAACTTTTGTTGATCCTGGGTTTCAATGACCTGTTTGTTTTAATTACATTAGTAGTGAGTTATTTTTAAACAACATGTGATTATTTCAATTTCAATGTTTCAATGTTGCCAAAACTAATGGAGCTAGGGAAGGGCAAAATTCCATACGTGAATCCGCAGGTACCTTAGGCAGTTCTTTAACCTGTTTAGGGGGGCTTTAATGGCAAGATCCCATACGTGAATCCGCAGGTACCTTAGGCAGTTCTTTACCCTGTTTAGGGGGGCTTTAGAACCCATATTGTTCGTCTCTTTTTTAACCATTTAATGATTTATCGCAATTTTCATATGCATTTTGTACCTCCCATTCAACAAATTTCATTGTGGGCATCCACAGTCCTCTCCGCAAATTTTGGAAAAAAATAAAATAAAAATCATGGGTAGATGATGTCCAGTATTTCTTCAGTGGGCTCAGACCCCCTAAGAGTCACATCATAGAATTTCCCCTAAGCAGGAGTTTTATTTCCTTCAAGTCATAAAATAAATGCCTGTACTTGTTACTGAACTATAAGAACATGAATGGGTCCAACCTCACTGCGCTCAGACAGCAGAAGGCTGCGCTCAGTAATGAAATGCTCAGCTCCTCTCTTCTTCTTAATACCTGATTTAGAAACTGATGGAAAGCACATGAGCTCTTTTCATTAATAAACGGTAAAGTTTATTGTCAGCACCTTTGTTCTGCTGGACAGACTTGGAAATGGACTGTATCTGAACCATGATGTGCTTCCTTGCTCTCAGTAGAGAAATGTCACAGTAAATGTGCTACAAACTGCAGATTTCAACAATTGTTGAAAAATATTGGTGAAAAACTAGAGCCTTTGATTGTTTTCCCATCCATTCAGGCATTGACAGAGTTATATGAGAAAAAGAGACTTTTAGGCAAGCAAGTCAAATTACACATTGAATTAATGTCAAAAGACACATTGAACTAAACCTAAAAAAAACAAAATGTAATTTTGCCATGCAGGAATCCCAAGAGACAGGGGATTGATGATAAACAGATCTTAAACTGTAGCTCTCTCTGAGCTCAGATATACACCTGTTATTTCGGTATGGGGTAGAAGCCCTTCCCATTGGCTGTCATATGATGGAGATATCGCTGCCAATAAGAGAAGGCAGATCTCTTCTCTTGCCAAAAGGCAGAATAGAGAAGAATACATCTTGTTGTGCTATTTTGTTGGGCATGCAGTAGGGCATTCCTGATGTGTACTCAGGGTTATGTCGAGACTTGAGGTTATCAGCGTTTTAACCTCTCAGTCAGTCATTCATTTTTAAATTATACTAAAAGCAATGAAAACTGGACAGGAATTGAGATGCAAAAAACAGCAGCTGAAGAGAAAGACTGATCTTTAATTTCGGAACAAAAATGTTAATGTTAGAAATAAGCTTGGTTTAAAATTTATGGTTTAACTATACTTATTTATCAATATAACATATGCAGTGTTTGTAGAAGTGGACTTGGCTACAGTTCGGACTGGTGATTTTTTTTCTTCTTCCCTCCCACCAGCTTCTGGAGCCATCAAAGCCACTGACCCAGCGCTGTGTGTCGCCCTGCTGATACTACATACCGTCCGTTTCCTGTGTGTTGCCTAGAGACATCAGTCAAATGACAACTCGGAACACTTTATAACCATGACGACAAAAGGCAAAGGACATACAAATGGCAGTTATGGAAAAGGCTTAAAAGAAAAGGCCATCAGTAGGGGAAAAACATTCTACCTGGGACTTACAAAGACACCTTTAAGATTCAATGGATACAATGGACTGTATAAAAAGCATGATAGCAAAACATAATGAATCCATAAATATGAGCGTTGCTCTTACATATACGATACTCAAAGTGATGCATTAAGTTTCTCAGTAGCATCTGTCCCACTGACTGCATTACAGCAATTACCTTTTTACATTTTTTTTTTAGATATATACCTTTTGTTTTATTGCAGACTGTTGAGCAGTTAAACATTGTTACATTCCAGTCATCATAGATTGTAAAAGTTCTGTAAGAGAAAAACTATCCCCGTGTCATTTCACACGTTTCTTTTTATAATTATGTCAACAAATATGACCTTATATATTTTAAGTAACAAAGCACATTGTGTCATAGTTGTATGCCTCCCATGATGTTTATTTTAATTAAAAATAATGGTGATTCAGGCAAGATATTCATTTTTAAAAACATTATGTTGCCAGTACCAGACATATGTGTGTTTTTTCTGTTTTTTTAAATAAACACTTCCAAGTATGTTATCATATATTGAACTGTTGTATCACTGGACAGCTTTCAAAATGATTTTCATGTTAACCCATCACCCATTATCCATTATGCTCATTATGCTCAACACAATGCTATATGTGTTGTATTTGAATCCATTGCAAAATATAAACTATTTACAAAATAAGCTCCAACCAAAGGCAACCAAAAGTGATGGGGCCGCCAGACCAAAGAGCGCAACCGTCCTACAGAACAGAGAGCAGAAAAGGTGAGGAAACAAAGAATAAGATGTGGGGGGGGGGGGAATCTGAGAACCCCCACCCACAAGAGCTCATCAGATGTAAACAGTAGTCTGGGCATTCAGACGAATGGGACCAAGCGTTTGGTTGCCACATCCCTTCTTGTAATGAATGTCATTCTTTCAGGCACCGGTTCTGATTCTGCATAAAATGATAGGACTTTGGTCAGTTAGCACCGCTGCAAAGTGTCGCAGCACTAATAAATGAGCCAACGAATCCATTTCTGTAGTAGAATAATTCATTGGTGTTTATCAAATTTCCCGGAGACGTAACAGATAAGGCTGATACGGGCACTGGCATCTATCTCCAGTTTAAAATATTGATCACAGGCTGTAGCAGCCAGAGCATTGAGAGGCTCAGCAAGATAGTGAGAAATAGAGAAACACAGGAAATAACCAGCCATGCGTAGGAACTGCTTCAGATGTTGTTTTGTTTCAGGCCTCTACTTTAGCTTCCACTGGATATACTTGATTCTGGCTAACAACTTTACTCAGGTAAGTGTTATTGAAGCATCACTTAATTGCCTGAATACCAGGCGAAGCTTTTCTGTAAACAGATGACCAAGTCATTGAGATAAGCCTCTCAGTTTGGAGCACAGTCTAAGCAACAGGAATGAACCTTAGGAATTTCCTGGGAGTATTTAGCACAAGCTAAACGTCATTACTGTATACTTTGTACTGGGTAAAAGTATTCAGGTATAACAAAAGCAGGTTAATGGAACCTGCCAATACCCTTTTAATAAGATGAGTTTGCTCACAAACTTTTCTGAACACCCCATATCAATACTGTTCTCCATGCATATTTTCAGGCACGGTAAGAACATTCACTTTTCTGTAATCTGCATCAGTTGTAAAGGAACTGGTAGACAACAGGCCTGAGGAATTGACTGGGTCTTGTATTGTATCTTGATACCTTCAGCTTTTCTCTTAGTAACTCTACAGAACTAGATTAATATTGTCACGCTAGTGCAATCCCCCAACGTTCCCAGTCCCCAGAACTCTAGCCAGGCTGTACTCTCCTCCAGTATGTTCCCCATTAAGTGTATCTCTCATCAGTCCTCATGGGTTCCACCTCTGTAGATCCCTATTTAAGTTAGTCTTCCCTCTTTTTGTCTAGAATTTTGTTTCCTATTGCAAACCAAAGTGCCTCCTTGCTCTTCTTTATCTCTGGTTCTAGCCCAGTCCACCACACTAGCAAAATATTTGGTTTATGGAAGTTTGTGTTAAGTAGAGTGATTTAGTTTTGTTTTGTTATTTCATTAAAACATCTACACTCGCACTTACATCCCGTCTCTTGGGATTCCTGCATGGCATACAGTATATGTGTTCACTGTGAGAAATATAGACTACACTTCTCAATATTAAAAACACAAGCAACAAAAATGACTCTTTTGAGCTAAGTGAAAAAGAACATAAACCTAAAGGACAACAAAGCTATTCAGTAATATTTCAGAGCATCATTCAGCAAAACTTTGAATATTTTTTTTCTTAAAATGTGATTTCTTGAAATAACTTGGATATCATTGGATGATTAACCACTACGAAAGGTGCTTAACAGCATATGGATTGCTACTGCAAATGAGTTCATGTGTTTGGAGAAAATCCATATGCTTGTAATATCTCTACAGGCCACCATCAACCTCACATCTATCAGTACACAAGAGGCAGGTTAAAGAGGTCACCACCATAGAAAAAATCATACAAAGGTCTTTGTAATACATTTCTAAGAACTCATGCAAATGGGGGTAGGGAAATTTGTAGCGACACTTATATCTACAGGGTGAATTCAATAACTGCTTTAACTGTACGAAGAGCCAATAAATGTTCATCCCATGTGAATTTTTACAACCATGCCATCCAAAAAGGCCTCACAGTCACGAATCCCAGTGAAAACATGGTTCATATGTCTGAAATGTTGCTGAGCATTATGAAGCCTGAAGAGCAAAATAGCATTACTGTAGAAAGTGATAGGGGGTTACGAATGGAGACGTTTTTGATGTGCACAATGTTACAGGAAATCATTAGCAAATCAAGCTTTGTCACGTAATAGGGATAGTCAACCTTGTTTACACGATACTCCATACGAGGAAGCGGAACGCCTCATGCTTGGTGACGGCACTGACTTTGCTATAGTCAGTACAGTAGAGTGTCGCCCCATTCAGCTTCAGCATTAATAAACAAGAGGAACACCAAGACCAAAAATTGTTAATTACCATCCCATTCTCAAAGTCAAAGTCAAGAAGATATTCAACTTCACGGTCTTCGTGGGTGGACTGAGATGATAAGGATGTTGTGGAAATGAAAGATGACTTTCTGCATCAATATTACGCTGCGGTAGTGAGGATTGCATCAGAATATTTGAAAATAAGATGAAGTAGCTTTTATTTAACCGAATGAAATTATTACATGCAGGCCCGGAAAATATGTTTGACAGATGATTTCAAGTCATGCATGATTTTGGAATTTGGCAGCTGAACACAGAAATATGGAAGAGAATGCATCACTAACTCATCACTTTTCATCCATTTCTCTGGGGAAAACTCTAATCCCAACAAGATGACTTTAACCCCCACCCAGCCCTAACCTTAACAATAGGTAACCAATCTAAATACGACACTTTTGATATTTTGAGTTTTTTGATTGCATTACCAGATCTTTGTGGGGACCTGAAAAATTGTCCCCATAAAGTCAAAGTAACATTATGTATTTATTCCATTGTCCCCACAATTTAATATAAACTTAATCCACACACACACACACACACACACACACAAACAGCTCTGTACTGTAAATATTAATGACAGCAAAATTTTTAGTTTCACTCATTTCGATATTTATCGGTATATGTGTGTAAGACATACATACAGTATGACTCTAGCCTGGCTCTTCCCCACTTCTCATTAATGAAGGGCTTCTTCCTTGCTTTATGGGACTTCAGTCCTGCTTTTAGGAGTCTGTTATTCATTGTCCTAACAGTGCACTTCACACCACTTAATGTTTCCCATTCTTTTAGAAGGTCACTTGAGGTCATTATCCGATTTATGGTTTCTGGTTATTGCCAGTGTCTCCTGCTTCACCTTTTTCCTCTGTACTGCCGTCTTAGAAACTGTGAGACCAAGAACCAAGGTTAAAGCACAATTTACAAATGCAGATTTAGAAAAAATTATACAGTGGTCTCAATTTTTCTCAGAACTGCATATCATAGATACTTTTAAAAATATGATCATGTGCTGTAGTAGTAGGCCTACTTTTGTATACAGTCACGGGCACACTTTATTAGGAACACCTGTACACCTGCATATTCATGCAATGTTCTAATCAGCCAATCATGTGACGGCAGCACAATGTTTAAAACCATGCAGTGCAGGTCAGGAGATTTACTTAATGTTCACATCAAATACCGCAAAGGGGAAAAAGTGATCTCAGTGATTTTGACCTTTCCTTGATTGCTGGTGACAGATGGGCTGGTTTGAATATTTCTGTAACTGAAATCTTCTGGTATTTTCATGTACAACAATCTTTAAGTTTATTCAGAATGGTGTGGAAAAAAAACAAACAAAAAAAAACATCCAGTTCTGTGGATGGAAACACCTTGTCAATGAATCAAAGAACAATGACCAGACTGGTTCAAAATTACAAAAAGGCTATGGTCACTATGACAAACACTTTGTAAAGCTGTGGTGAACAGAAAGGCATCATAGTTCACGTTGAGCTGTTGTGGCAGGTGGGCTATAACAGAAGAAGACCATGTCAGGTTCCACTGCTATCAGACAAAAACAGAAAGCTGAGGCTGCAGAGGACGAAGGCTGGTCAGATGAGACTCGACTTCTGCTGAGGCACTGAGATGGTAGAGTCAGAATTTGATGTCAACGGTGTGAGTCCATGGCAACAGTCCAGGCTGCTGGTGGTGTAATGGTGTAAAAAATGTCATCAATCATTACTTTATTGCCACAACCCATTGTTGTGTAGCCTTCTGTTGTGGTTTTTATTTCCCCCCCAATTAGGAGTCAGGAGCCACTTGTGTAGATCTTTAGATTCAGTCTTTATTGCAACAGTGAGGTTACAGCCAAGTCTGCACACCCTACAGGAGTCTGTCCAATACGGTTTTACACCAATTTTTATACAAGTCCCTATCATTCAACAATATCTCGTCACTTGAGCATCATCATTCCTTCAACCATTCACCATCGCTGTTTCCTCCCTTAATCCACACCCCTAGGTGATAACTTTGTCCATCATTTCTTTCACTATTTGGTCTCCCAGCTGAACATAATGGACCATAATGGACCATCTCCACTTGGTTCTTTAAAAATGCTCAGCTGTGAACTTCTGGTGAACTCAGGCGAACCCCTTCCTTCAGTAGCAAACTTTGGCAGCTTCAGCCTGTTGCACATTGTCTAATTACAGGGTTGATATTATATTTGTCCTTTAACATAGTGACAAAATATACACTAATAAAAGTGGATATTCATACATTCAGGACTAACATAAAGTAGCTAACTCTTAGGCTACTACAAGGTGCAAATACTCAGTTGATTTCATTGTGTTGATTACATTATAATGTTTACATTGTAATGATTACATCATGGATATTTGGCATACTTTTTAATATCATAATACATATATTCTACATTATATAGTGCTAAATAATATTCCATACTTTCATGGCCATAATTTACCCACCTTCCAATGGCTACACCAGCATGATCATGCATCATGTCACAAAGCAAAAGTCATCTCAAACTGGTTTCATGAACATGATAATGAATTCAGTGTTCTTCAGCGGCCTTCCCAGTCACCGGATCTCACTCCAATAGGGAACCTTTGAGATGTGACAGAACAGGAGATTGGCAGCATGGATGTGCAGCTGATGAATCTGCAGAAATTGTGTGATGCAGTCATGTCAGCATGGACCAGAATCACAAAGGAATGTTTACAACATCTTGTGGAATCCATGCCATAAAGAACATTGGGAGGCTCTACCCAGTATTATTATGGTGCTCAGTGAGTTTATGTAGTAATTAAAGGTTTAGGACTGCTTCACTAGAATTATATTTAGAGTAACTTACCAGTAGCTATCCCAAAGGGACCGAAAAACAAGGCCCCCATTAGCAGCCGTCAGAGCTCCGACGGCAGAATACGTGTAGGCAGCCTTGATCTTCTGGTTTGCGGCCAAGTGGCAACAAAGCTGCACGATATCTCTCACCGACAGAGCCGTTCTGGCAACACTTTAACTGGGACAATAACGTGACCAGAAAGAATTGCAAACATTCGTTGAAGGGCTAAAGGAATTAAGACACCGTTATAAATATTACTATACATATTGCTTTTTTGTTGCGATATTACTTTTTATCATATGAAGGTTCACAATGCCCATCTTACTGTAGTCTTCTCATTTCTCTCTCACTTAACTGAGATATCTGTGATATATGGCATTACTTTAGTTAGCATTTGCTTTTATCTAAACCTGCATACAATCGAGAAAGCAGGGAGAGCCAGACCCTGGAGTCATCCGGGTCAACAGTGAAACTGTTTAAAGTGGCAACCCTCCTACTACCAGAACCGTGTCTGAACCCACTCAGCCACACACCCGTCCCATGACTGGCATATTTCAGAGGTCATTTTACCAGCGTAAGTTCTATAATTTCAAACTGATATTTTGCAAACAATATAATTATGAAATAAAAAGAAACTGCTGATGAGTCACGTCCCTAAAAAAATAACACTTAAGAAGTTCTACATAATTATAGGTTGCTTTTTTCCACGCTACCTTGCTTCTTAAAAGTGTTATTTAATGATTTGGACAGTAGTCAGCATCCTTTTTTATGTTTAAATAATTCAGTAAAATAACGTTAATTAAATGGAAAGCAGTCAGTCAGCTACATTTTATTTTAGCATTATGAATTTAATTGATGTTTACATTGTAGTAGTATACATTGCTTTCTTCCTGCTCAGGAATATGCTTTTTGAAGTACAATCATGAAAGTATGGTGCCCTCTAGTGTCAGTAAGCATGACATATTTCTCAACAGCCACTTTATTCTCATCCTTGTGACTCCATCCATCCATCCATCAATCCATCCATCCATCAATCCATCAATCCATCCATCCATCCATCATCTTTACCCACTTGTCCTATTCAGGGATGTGGGGGGCCTGGAAGCTAGGCAATGGACATCTATCAGCCAACATAAATGTTAGCCTCAGAGGTGACCGGCTTATTGGTTAACATATCAACTGATATTTGTTAAAAATGCCTTCTCTGTATCCCGTTAATACAATATAATTAAGATCAATTGTAATATTTGTGAAATTTTGTCAGTGATGTTAAAAAAAGGTTTGTATTTAGATAACTGTATACTGACATTTATATGGAACTAATGATTCATCCATAAATCTGCATTTGGCACATTTCTTTTCAATACTTTGCTGGATCCAAAACAAACCACGATGTGTTTGAAGACCCATACAAAACTTACACATTTCAGCTATATTATTCATAGTAGCTGAGATCTTTTTGGATCTTTTCGAACTACTTGTTCTCATCCTCGGAGTTCATGAATCTTCGCCATGAAATTCTTGACTCTTTCTGGGTCGACATCATTGGCCCAATAACCGCCTTTCTTGAAATAGGAGCCAATGATCATTGCACTTGCATCCAGGTAGTGTTCCACGTTGGACAGTGTCACTCCAGAGCCAATGAGGACTGGGATTCTAATCGCCTGCGAGACCTCTGCAAGAAAGATAGACAATGCGTGTCTTATAAGACGGAAAAGATACCAGATAGTTAAAACAATAACCTATCAGAATAATTATTCCAAGGTAATGAAAGAAATATCAAAGCATATTACATACAGTAAAACAGTGCAAAGATCAATCTACTAATTTACATATGGACTTATGGGCATAATATTCTGAGAAACAAATAACCACTGCTAGAGACTGCTCCAATCCAGGCAGCAGGGTAACATGGATTCCTGGCCTCATCCCCTTCTGTGCAATGTCTTTCCTGTGACTACTGGGAAGGTATTTTAAAGAAACTTAATAGGTGTCATCTAGCATGTAACTAGATAGGATAAGCAAGCAGGACTGTAATCTTTGGGCAGCTTTGGTTGTTGAGATGCCAGTAACATCCTTCAAAGAAGTATACTCTGTATATAGAGCATAGAAAACAAAACATATATGTTAGCTACATATATGACCTAAGTATAAATATACATTTCAGAATTCAGGCCACTGACAACTCTTCAGCTGTCATATACACTCACTGGCCACTTTATCGGGTACACTATGTTACTACGCGTATCAGGTTGGATTCCTTGAAAAATCCGTTTTTGATCCATGTTAAGATGATAGCATCTGGCAGTTGCTGCAGATAAGTTGGCTGAACATTCATGATGTGCATCTTCCGTATCACAACATCCCACAGGTACTCTACTGGATTGAGATCTGGTGACTATTCAATCAGTGAACTGCCACTCACTGGATATTTTTTCTTCTTTTCCGGCCGGGCCTCCATAAGCCCTAGAGATGGTTGCGCTTGAAAGTCCCAGTAGGTCAGCAGTTCCTGAAATCCCCATAGCAGCCTGTCTGGCACCAACAATCATGCGATCTTCAAAATCACTTAAATCTCCTTTCTTCCCCATTCTGGTGTCTGATGTGAACATTAATTGAAGCTTCTGACCTGTATCTGCATAATTTTATACACTGTGCTGCTGATTAGATATTTGCTTCAATGAGCAGTTGAACAGGCATGTCTAATAATGTGGCCAGTGAGTGTACAGTAAAACAGCTACAGTATAATATGAAGCAAAATCTCTTGATCAATTAGAACCAACTGGAAAATCGCAGGAGTGCACAGTCTCTAGTACAGATTTCCATTTCTGTGGAGCACTGCTGTTCAATCATAACAGAAGTAGTTCCATTCTAAGGCACTTAAACAGCTCTTTGTTCAAACACCTAGAGAAGGTTATAACAAAAAGGCTATGAAGGTAGAGACCCCCGTGGTGAAACTTCAGCGATGGAGCAAAGTGAAGACTGCAGCTGATATGCAGGCTAATGAAATGTCACCATGCTAAGGATCTTGTTGTAGATTTCTTGAATAAGGTGCTTAACCTAAATCGGTACAGCAAAATATCCTGCGCAAACTTATTTGGAGGAACTCGAGGAACCACACATTTAAAAAATGGTACAGTTTTAGTACATTAGCTTAACTTTATCAGACTAGAAGGTGCATTTACCTACAGCTAGGCTACAGTTAGCAAACCCCTTGACAGTACAAGCCCAGTATCCAGTAATTTTACTCTTAAAAGTTACAAATTGGTATGTTTTCCCTCACAGTGGAATGGTAACATCATGCCACATGACACCCATGCAGTGTTAAGTCCTCAAAGTGGACCACTTTGGAAATTTGTGCATCTCTATTTAATGTCTACCACCAGTTCCATCACGGGAAAATATCAGAAAATGAAAGTGAAAAAGATGCATACAGTCTGTAACAAAAGGACTAATAAATATGGGAAGCTAGCAGGAATTGCCTCGGAGTTCAGCCGGATTGGCCTGTATTCCTGTGGCTGTTCCTGTCAGGATCAATCCATCTGAGAGGAAGAACTCTGCTGCTTTTCCTGTTTCCACCACACTCACATCTGATGTAAGAGCGTGGGAGCTGGAGGGAAAAGGTGGAGAAGATGATTTCTCCTTCTAACAAGTGGACTTTCATCATCTGTCTGTCTTTAAACTTCTACTTCAGGGGTGTCAAACTCCAGTCCTGGGGGGCCGGAACCCTGCACAGTCTTTGGTTTCCCCTCATTTAACACCCCTGATTCAGCTCCTTGTGCTAATTACCAAACAGCTCCTGAGCTGAATCATTTGTGGTGGAACAGGGAAAGAACTAAGCCACGCAGGACTCCGCCCCCCCAGGACTGGCGTTTGACACCCCTGTTCTACTTTATACACTTTAATCCAGAGGTCTCCAGTTTGGGTCCTGGTGAGCTACTGTTCAATAGATTTTCTATTCTACCTGACTTTTAATGAGCTGCAACTATTCCTGGTTACTTGAGAAAAGGTGCGGCTCATCAGCAGCTTGGCAGGATAGAAAACCTACTGGACATTAGCTCTACAGCACCGGAGCTGGAGACCGCTCTTTAATCAGTATCCCAGTTATTGTTTAATGTCCCTAAGATCTTAATTCCTGAACATAATGATGTACAAAGTAATTTGCAAATAATAAGCATGATCAGAGTGGTTGTTCCATGTGCACAAGGCTGGCACAGCTTACCTGTGTTTCTTTTTAATATCCGTGAAGATCTGAATGTGCTCAGCTCCTATTTGCTTGCGATACCTTAGCAGTTCGCCCGCACATCCATTTATAAGACCCTCGTCCGCAATGTGAGAAAAGACATATCCCTCAGCACGAATGAAATCAAGGCCTATTACAAAAAGAATACACAGATTTAATGCTGTCGGCCACTACTGTAATGTGCTCATCAATCCTTCACTTGTAGAACTACTTCCAATTATTTAGTTTTATGGTCTTTGACAGTCTGTTTCATTTTCATATCCCGTTAAAATGTTAAAATTGTCAAAAAGATAAGAGCTGAAAAAAAGTTAAGTAAATACATGCGCACAACCTTCTCTGAAGTTCTTGGCTGTATGTTAGCTTAGCCGACAGCATATGCACCTGATGCCAGAGCTACAGCCAAGGCTTGGTGATTTGCTGCAGAAAGGATCTGTATCCCCAAGGGAAGAGACGGACAGGTCCGTCTTACTGCTGCGCAAACTGCTGTCATGGAAGCGCACACCTCCGGACCCACCGCCAGCGTGTAGGGAAGGTCGTGCATATTTTCAATGATGAGACCGTCCTGTTCAAAAACAGCTCATGTACGTCCGTGGGTGTCAGGGAAATACAACCGATCAATCCTATAACCCGCGTATGCATGATGAGTAATGCGAATATAGGGCGGTAGGTATGCAGAAAAGCGGGCTGCAGACAGTTACAATATGCAGACAGTATACCAAGTATCATTCACTAGTAAATGCTGCAGTTGAAGGATCAGAGTCAAAACCGTGGATTTAAGCGTCAGCGTTGAGAATCAAATACAAAAGTAACTACAAACTAAAACCCACTAAAATAACTAAAATTGAAAACTAAAAAAAAGCAAGCCAAATACAACAAAACGTACCTGTCCATTTCCCGTGAGCGACTTTGCCAGTGTCAATACAGATAAAGGTAATCAGCCATTTTATGAAAATGCATGCAAATACATGAGATGGGCCTCAACTTCATATAACTGAAAAGGGTACATATTCGGCAGATGATCTAAAGTCCTTTATTACTGAAATAGTTTAATACTTTAATACTTCAACGCGATGATTCAGATCGACAGCGCATGCGCGACTCAAACACATGGTTGACTCATCCTGTAGTGACAAATATGGCGATGTATACACAACAAAATAGTAATCCTTACGATTCTTTCATGACTGTAGATCTCTGCTTCGCGACATGCATCTTCAACTATTGCAGGAACACTTGATCTGTTAAAAGGACTTCCTGTGGGGGAAAGTATTATTTAAACATTAAACAATAAGCGTGCTTTATTTACAAAAGCTACTTAAACCACTTGAACATTAAGATAAACTTAACCTGGTAAGGACTTAACGTGAATCATGCCAATCACAGCAGATCTAAGTCGACCAAACAAATTAAAAAACTTCGTTCCCCCCTCCATTTTCTGTTGGTAAGATTCGTTTTTTGTTCCTTGGATCACATGACTGATCAAAGTTCATCAGGGTTGCGAAATATCCCTCGCTCCTCCAGACTCTCACGCAGGAAATCTTACGGCAAATCTATATTATTTCATTTTAAACCTAAAATTAGCACATCAAAAGTGTTGGGGCACCTTGCAAACCGTACATCTATTTACAAAGTAATAAAAAGGTAACATACTTGTAGACGTATGTACGTGTTTGTGTGCACCTAGATAACCAAAGTTGGCAACCGTGTGGCCTGTACTACGAAGCGTGGTTACTGGCTTATCTGGCTTAATTTGTCGGATATAACGTAGTCTGGGCAAAATATAAGTGAACGAATATTGAGTCCATTTTAAAACTATGGTACCTTAAATCCGCTTACTCCGATAAGCCAGTAGCCCCGCTTCGCAGTACAGGCCACTGGTTCATGTTCGTTTAAAACTTTATTTATGTTGTTGTTGCTAGTCCCAAATTGTGTAGTCCTCAGTGAGTAACTTAAATAAGTTATGTCAGTTAAAGAAATATGCAGAAAATTGTATTTATATACAAATAGCCTATACTGCATCGTCGTATTGAGTATCGGAAATTATATGAATATTAATAACAAAATAAATAAAAATAAGACGTTTTTAGATCAGTATAACATTTTATGAAGATTAATATTGACGGATCCTATGAGAGTTGAATATTACACGGGGGCTCTATATCTGTTTCTGGGTTATGTCTGCTACTCTAGCTGAACGTCCCCCGGTGGGTGCTAGGTTGAAAAGTAATGATGGGATTTTGTTACGTTACGTACTAGAGCAAGGATTTTCGACCTTTATTAAACCAAGGACCTACTAAAATTTACCGCCCCCCATTTACCTGGGTTAAGATAGAAGCTCATTTAGCTGGGTTAAGATAGAAGTACAATGATTGTCCAATATGAGTTTAGATAAGGGGCATTCCTACTGATAGTCATGACTTCTGCCTTAAGTTATCCCAGCAAACTGAGGAATCCTGGGCCTGTACTAAGAAGCGTGTTATCAGATTTAAGGTACCACAGTTTAAATGGACTCAATATTAGTTCACTTACATTTTGGCCAGACTACCTTAAATCCAACAAGTTATCCCGATAAACCAGTAACCCCGCTTCGTAGTACAGGCCACAGCTTTGTGGAACACCTCCCAGAGCTATGGACCTCAAGTCATTAAAGCAAGACCACGTATGACCCCAGGCTAAAAACAAAGGAACTTTTCACTATTGACAAATGAGTGCGTGTGTTCTCTAAGAGCCAAGAACTTTTATTGTGACTACAGAATCTTTCCTATTTGTATGGTATATATAATAATGTGTATTTATAAGAAAGTACTTGTATTAGTATTTAATTATTAAATAGAATCTTTATTTAGTTTATTTTTTTGTTGTTTTGTGTGAGGACCTTGTTTTACTAAGTAAACAATATTTAATAATCTACATTGACATTTATTTGTTGCTGTTGCTTTAAATTATATTTTACTGAAGCTACATATACATATTTTAGAAATATTCATATTAATTGTTGAATTTTTGTTCACTGAACAGAACGAACAGTGAGATATCTGCCTCTGTATCTTCTCAAAGTAGAAATTTGACTTATCTTTCATAGAACTGCCTGTTTTGTTTATTTGATTTTATTTTTATATAGCACAAATTAAATAACACAGGTTGTGTAATCAGAGTCACAGTGTCTATAAAAAACAATTATACTCTGTAGATTTTGATAAAAAAAAAAAACTATAGATGAATCTGAATTCTGAATTACTTTCCCCCATGTTGGCTTAAAATAGGCAATTGAAAAAAGTGCAAGAAGATATCATATAAAAATATGATATTCTTCCATTGTTCTGGTGCAACACTGAAGATGTGGTTCCATGATTTGATCTTAAAAGTAAGCTGAATGGAACGTTTTATGTGCAGTCTTTCTTATAATGTATGTCCCCTTCAGTCAGTCAACACACAGCCCCAATTACCATTAAGAAAGTGCTGCCTGTTGGCCACTAGATGTCAGTGTACCTCTTGAGTTGCCTTCACAGCAGATGTCAGCCTTATGTAACAATGATATGGTACCCATGAAATTCATATTTGTGAACCATCCCAGAATCCTTTCTAAAGTATCTTTTGTCTGACCTGCTGCGCTTTTTCCCCCCTCCATTTTGACTTTGTGAAATGTACAATAATGTTAATCATGCAAATCACTTGGCCTAATGTATTGTTGCCTTGGCTCTTCCTGAGTTCTAGAGAGCATCATGGTGTGGTGATTTTAATAGCAGTTCCAATGTTGAGTTATTAAAATGTTTTTTAATGTGTTGTTTAGCTCTTGCTCCATTGCTTACATGCACTAGTAACTGGACACTCCGAACTGGAAGCTCATCCTAGCAGCATATGTACCCATGGCAACATGCTTCTTATGTATCATCTGCCTCACTTATATGTCACTTAGAACATAAATAACTATGAAGCAAACAAACATAAATTATGTGGCTGAGGTCATATTACCAAAAATACATCCGTTGGGGTATATATTTCTTAAATAATTGACTTTTGTTCCATCTATAGTGATTTATGCACATCAGTAACATTACCCTTAACCCAACTTTTAAAAGTTTTATGAAATTTCTGTGTTTAACAAACACTGATCAATATCAGCAGCAGAACTGAATAGTATTGTTACTGTAAAGAACAGTATTGCAAAAAGTTTATTTACTTTTAACATTCTTTTTTTCGTTGTTGAGTTAACACACCGTCTCAGACATATTAACACCTGTTTAGAGTAATCGCATAAGTAGTTTTTACTATTGCATGGTTCCAAAGCAGACAAGTTTGCGATACCCCCTTTTATGATCTTTTCTGGCCACCGTAGTTTTCATCAACTGGGCGCAAAGTGTAACTTACTGTAGCGTGCTGGGACTGCAAGGGGAAGTTAGGAGTGTCCCCATAATTATAAAGGGGACACTTTATCCTGGCATCTCCAGTTTGTGGTTCTTAAAGTTTGTCCTTGAAAAGCCTCTTTTGGTTTTCCTCTCCCTGTTGTCTCATATGGGGAGTTGCATTCCAAGCTGCATCCAGCAGAGAAGCAATATTCCTGTCTCAGGGCCTGTGCATCGCTCCATGGGCGTCCTGGCACCTCTCACCCTGTGTATCTGAAAGTCGTTGTGTGATTGCCTTCAAATAATTGCACTTCTTTGTTTTGGTAAAGCAGTTCAGGGCGTATACCCTCCGCAAGTTGTGGAATTCACCACAATATAGGTCTTATCCCAAACACTGTGACAATAATAGATTTATGTCAAAAAAGTGAATCAAGATTTAGAGTGCTTAAATTTTCCGAGATGAATATGAGATAGCCATTACAGTGTGACCTATGGCAAGCATAGCACTGATGTGTCTTTCACACTCCGATCTGGGGAGGTTACTCTGTTTCGTTCCACGGTGCAAATACTTTACGGTAGTTTTATAATGAGGTAGCCATCCTGCTAGATGAGGCGGAAGAGATCTACCCATGTGGCCTGAGCCAGTGCTAGCCAGAGATGAGGAGCACAGCAGGGCCAAAGAGAGCAGCCGGTCATTCTGGCTAGCAGTCAGAGATGGCTCCGGTTACGGCCTGCTGTGATCGAGAGAGACTGCTGGTGCAGAAGAGGCGCAGGGTGAAGGTTGGAGCGATGGTCACCAGGGTGTCCTTCTACACCTCACCTTGCCTAGAGGACGAACGAGCAGGTCAGTACTTCCAGTAACACATACCTTATCTTTTTTATAACTTAAACTTTGAAAATGTTTTGATGGGACAGACATATATTTCCCCAATATCCCTGACCTGAAAAATATCGTTCAAAAGCCCAGAAATAAAATTTGCATTAAAAAGACTAGTTGACAAAGAAATCAATTTTAAAATATGATAAATCCATCTTAGCGCAGGATTGATGCTGCGTAATTCACCGTGCTGGTGTCCAGTAGTTACAGTGGGTGCACAAAAGGCAGGTAACATCTTGAAGAGTGTTTAAAATAATGCAGATTGTAGATTAATAATATATATGATCATTTTACATTTGTAGTAGTGCATGTGATTGAATCTTTTCAGATTGTTGTGTCAATATGTTGTTTTTGTCATTATGCTAATTTAAGCCTCTGCTATGTGCTCAAATGCTGCCCTCTTGTGGTTCCTCCTGTAAATTATTCTGGGTTAGTTTGAGAATAGTACATGCCACTGTGAGGCTCATTATGACCGTAGTATAGCAGCTCATGTAAGAAAATGGGTATATCATTTGGCTTATTTATTTTTTACTTAAATATATATGTATTTTAATTCGGGCACAGAATCCAGGACGGACATAAGCATGCTTTACTTAAAAGGTAAATTATGATTTATAAATTACTTAGATGCAAATATGTTACATTTTAACTGAATTAAAAGTAAAAGCAATCAGGAAGATATATATATATATATAGCTAGATAAGTATATATGTTCTTATGGCATTATGGCATTGACTTTACATTTTCATCTCTACTAATATTTCCTGGTTTAATGTGAAAGTCTTAAAAAAAATTAAATTCAGTTTCCTGTGAGTTTTCCCTTTACATGTACTATGTGCTTTTATCCGAGTAGAGTGTTTGTTAATGGAGCTGATTTTATTCAGACACACTGCCTGTTATTTTCAGATGCCCTCTCTGTGGCTTTGCTTTTTCTGCTACAGCCACATTATTTTTTCTCACACGTCTTCTGGAAGCACCAACCATCCATCCATCTTCCAATCCTTTATCTCGAAGAGTGAGGAAGGGGCACGGCTACGCCCAGGGTGAGTTGCCAGTCCAGGGTACACACAAGCGCCCACTCTCACACTACAGGCGATTCTGGACTGTGGGATGAATCCTGTGTAACTT
>JAABNX020000021.1:24286242-24310538 GCA_015163995.2 Mormyrus lacerda | reverse complement strand
GGGGGGCATGTGAACATGCACAAGAGGGGTGGAGGGGGGGACGGGCGTTTAAACAGGGCGACCATACATATTTTTAAGGACGTCAATGATAGATTGCAACACTTGGCCCTTGATTGTGATGATACTGGTACATGGATCAATTTTATAGATTCATTTATTTTAATTACGTGATTACATATGTACATTTTCACTTAACATTTGCATGTAGATTAAAATGATATTAGAGCAAGATTTTTTTAGACAATTGTACAACATTTGTGTATTTTTGCTTCTTTTATTTTAAAACTTTTTATTAATTAGGTAATTCATAATTTTAAAGTATTAGTCATAAGTTATTTATTAATATTTCAGTAATCCTGGTAAGTGAATGCAGAGTAGAGTGTGTACATTTCAAATCATAATCTTTAATTTATTGTGGCTTCATAGTCATGAGTTCTAATCATCCCACCTGTTGTCTGAATCCAGACAAACAAGTGCGATTGGTTTGCACTGATATTCAATACAGCCCACAGATGCTCAGTGTCTTTTCAGTGTATCTAATGCTGAGGAAATTAAGCAGCCCTGACATCCGTTTGCTGGCAAAAACACTTCAGCCATTTGCCTAATCACTTCCAAATAATTAGGAGTTTTTTTTTTTTTGCTTTAGCGAAATTTAAAATTAAAATTCTGGAATAGACAGTGTCTATGTCCGGTCCTTATCCGCCTCTGCCTTGCAGTCGACATTGACATGCAGATGTCACGGGCAGATGTTTGACTGGTGAGTTAGAGGAATATCTCACTGAGGTAATGCTCTGTGCACTTTTCTAAGCTCAGGGGTTTTCTAATCGCGGCCCCAAAAAACAAAAGTAACCACTTACTGGAATGAAATGAGCCGAATCACTGCTTGTATACGTCATAGCTTCTAGCGCTGAGGTTGCCCATTCATGGGTCTGCGGAGTAGATGTCCTTCCGGGGGCTTGGCGAGTGGCGTTCTCCTGACACACCACCCCCACCCCATCAACGTGCCTGTTCCCATGCAGTTCTGGCTTACTGTTTGGGCAGCTCCCCGTCCTTATGAAAACACCCATAAAGAGGCGGCGGCCACATGCAATAAACACCTCTGCCACATCGGAGGCACACATTAGCAGATTGTCTGGCTCTACAGCACCACCCCGGCTCCCTTGCTCTATTCGGATGGGCGACACCCATCCACCTATACTGGTCTTAACAACAAACCCCAGGTGTGTCTTGCCTAAATGGATCTAATTAAGTAGTGTTTCCAGGGTAACCATCTCACTCTCACTCACACCACCTGTTACCACTGCCCATTTCATTTATAATCTAAATCTGAACCATGCTGTCCTCTATTGTAGAACATATGCTTTTATTCTTATTTCCCAAATAATTTTAGAGGAGCATACTGTACTTGTGTTCTATGTGTTCTATTCATATTGTAATATTTAATGTGTTTTTTTATAATGCTTATTAAAGATTATTAGGTATTTCAGGGTTTTCCCTGTACGTTCTATCTATCTATCTATCTATCTATCTATCTATCTATCTATCTATCTATCTATCTATCAAACAAGTAGTGAGTATTGCATTCATATGTGTGCGTGCACATGACTTTGTGTTGATGCAATGCATGATGTCATTGTGTTGTCTTGTTGAATAATTAATAAAGAGCTTAAGACATTAGTGATTGGTATTGATCCCAAATCCAGGCAGAAATGTCTGTCTGGGAGAAGCTGCCCGTTTCGATCTGGCATGACCTATTGTTCATGGGGAAGTGAGAGATAAGGACAAGGGGGGTGGAGTGAGTGCATTAGATGGTTCTAAATGCTTGGAGCATCACAATAGAATTCTCACGTCTTTGTGTCTTGGCTTAATCAGAAAGCTGATCTTAGCTTAATCTCTTGTGATACTTATATACATATTGAGCAATTATGAATGTGAAAGTTGCATAGTTTTATTCTGGATTCTGCTTTTTGTAAACAGACATGAGGTGGGGTGTTGGTGTGTTAGACAGGATATCGTTTATGGGAGTCAATAATTTGGTGAATTTGGTGGGGCTCGGATGTGGTGCCCCTCTGCAAAGTGTACGGTTTCACTTGCTTGTCAGTGTACTTTAGAGAATCATATATAATCATATTTTGTCATATGGGGTATTTTGAATTTAGTGCTCTGTGAACATATTGCCACTTGCCTGGAGACCCAGTCCTGGCCGCTTGTGCATGCATTGCTGGACCCAATTCCCTGGAAATATCTTCTATCTATTTGCCCTAAAATAGTTCCCTCTCAGTTGAGAAGAAAAATGTAGACCAAGTGTATGACAGTAGTTATGGCTACTTTCACAAACTGCTACATAATTTTTTTTATATTGCAGTACCGATTATGGTCCATTCTGTTTTTTGTTCATCTGATTTCTTGCATTTCTGCACTCGCTCTTGTTAATGTATTGCCTGTCTAGTATGTATGTTGTATTGTGGTCATGGAGGAATCCCATTTTGTTCCACTTCATCCTGTATATGTATATGGATGCAGTACCAGTCTCAGCCAGTGAGGCGCTGTAGGCAAGCATCACCCCCCCCCCCTCCCACCTGCGACAAATTGAAATTGGCTGGCAAGTTGGCACCTCCTCAGAAGTTGGTGCCCTAGGCAACAGCCCATGTCGCCTATAGGATTGATCGGTCTTGTATGGATGGACAGTGATAAAGCCACCTTTCTCTGATTCTGTTCCACTCAGATACATGCATTTAGAGAGTTTCATTTAGGTAGCACCGTTTTGATGACAGTAAATCCAGGTTAGTACTTCTCCACTACAGTTGTGTGTGCTCGCTAAATTCAGGTCCAGTCAAAGGTTCAGAAAGTCTTCAGTCTTTTGTTACTAAACGGCCCACAGACATGTGAGTGTTCGGCTGGGGCTTGGATTGCAGATCATCCAATCATGGGCACAAAGACTGAGAGACTAAAACCTATTCTAGGATTTCACACATCCACAGTCATACTCTACTGGCAGTTTAAAGACTCCAGTGAGTCTGTAGACAGACAGCAGTCACAACAGTGGGAAAACATCCAATCTCAACAGTGGTGGGACTCAAACCCAAAACCCTGTAGATAAGGTAACTGTGTGACACACTGAGCCTCCCTGCCGCCCTTATGGACAGCTTTTTCAATCCAGTTATCAGTTATACCCTATAAATTGTATTTTCCTACTAAATTTCAATTCATGTTATCTGAAAAGGTTCATATATCTTAAATCTTTTTGTGTGTTTTTTTGAAACTTTTGTTAAATAAATAAATGATATGACATTAGCAGTGGTAATACTGCCATATGCTGTACGTGTACTGAGAGCGAATATCGTTAGATAGTTTTAAATAACATCACTGTCCCGGTGGCTGGTGGCCAGCTCTTGTTTGAGGCTCTGCTGAGACTGATCTGAATTGCACTGAGTGCTCATCTCATTTATCCTTTCAGGAAATGAGGCAGAAAATTAACCTTATTTTCACTAGCTTTTATCCTGCTGCATCCTTTCATCTTAAGAACAGTTTTTTTTCCTGCTAATGCGATTTTGAACAATCCACTTCCTACATCTTAGAATTTATAGAAAGGTAAAATAAAACTAAATAGCTCTGAAAATTTGAAGCGCTCATATTCTTTATGCTTCAGAGATAGCTGTAAATTGACACTAAATTTGTCCTTCGTCTGCTCATACAACTGGATAAAACCAATATTAACTGGCTGATCACAAATAGAGCTGAAATAGATAGAGGGCAGTAAATTGGATGTTGTTTCAAAGCCAACATCTTCTTTCATCAGCACTTCATTTTATTTTGTCACTATCAGTAGATGTGGAGTGCATAGTGTTTACTAATTATGAGAGCTTTGTTCATGATTAACTCTAAACATACTTTTTACAGCCCTGAATCAATCACAGTAGGTTGGGTTTCATGTAAAATGAGTATTCTCGAAACAGTTTCCCTAATGACCTGGTGTCAAATTGCTGTTTTGAAACCTGAATTCTGCAAGGTGTCTGGATTATTGAGTACTGAGCCGTTAATTTAATGAGGAGATATCTTAAAATCCATTTATGGGTCAAATTCAGGTGAGTAAATGGATATACAGACATTATCCCTAGCGTCCTTATACACCACATATATGTGTGTATCTGTTAATGTATGTATGTATGAACATTGTTTCACGGAAGCAAAATTAAACAAATGCCACCATATTGTCTAAAAGATAAGCTAAGATTGTGAAATATTGTTTTCTTTGAACGGCAGGATTCTTGGAATATTAATGTACAAACTAAAAAAGAAACGCCTTGGATATACATTCTATTAATAATTTATAACATACTTCATTCCCCTTTGAGTGTTACTATCCATTATTAATGTTTTATACGGGTACAAGCTTATATGGAAGCTCTGCTAAGACAAAGAAAAGTAGTGACAAGTCTGGGCCAAATGAGTGAGGCAAGATCTAACATCATCAGTCTGCCGCAATAGAGCGATAAGTGTCTTTTGTGTCATATTTAATTTATATGTTCCTATCCTTCTATGACACATCCAAAACCCTTCCAAACTCATCCTACCCTTTGCTTTTTTTGACAATGAATGATTTACTGTCTTTGAGTATTGGACGTATGACCATCTACACGTCACTAAGAGGGCACAATAGTATGCCACGTGACTTTGTAATAAAGATATTGAATCATACGTTTAATTACTGAACCAGACAAATGAGGTCACTGTTATTTTTTTCTTTCCCTTGCTTCTGAGACATATTCGTAGGCGACTATAAAGGTACCAGTGGCTTAAGGAAGTGACAATCGCGATGACATCAGAAAGTCATCAAAGAAAAGCGCGACACGATCTGAATGATGAAGAGCTCCTTTTTTGACAGTTGTCAGAAGCCCTTCGAATGAACTTTGTCTGTGATCTGCTGCATGTTACTATTGCACAGAATTTTGCTTTCACCTGTTTAATACTGCAGACACCTTAGAACCTGTATAAAAGCTCACATATTTGCCTCAGCCAGTCAGTCCCAGAATAAATGGGGGCAACAGGCTAGCAGTGATAGGATATGGAAGTCAGCTGCGTGAGAGAGCAGCAGGAGGTACGGAAACCCAGAGCATTAATAATACTGTGCTGAAACCTTTTTTATGTCGGTATTTGATACGCTGCTTATCAAAGGTTCCTATTGCTCCCAAGTTGGGAATTGGTGAAAACAGTTTAAGTGCATTTTATTAATTCACGCACCATTGCCCCCATCTATTAAATACAGGGCCTAAAAAGTTGCAACGCACCAGAAGTATCATACCAACTTTTTTTAGTCTATATTAAATTATTAAAAAAAACTGAATATACATTTTTCTCATGGCATTCTACACATCCACAGATGCAGATTTTTCAAAAAATTCTTGTTACTTCCAGCACTCACTTTATAATGTAGCAGGAAGAGTACAGGGAAGATGTGGTGTTAAAGATTTTAGCATCCTTGGAGAGCTATAGTTCACGTTGGAAAGTGTCTGCCTACAGAGAGCGAGTAAACCTGCCTTCCAGCCGAGCAGGCGGATATTAAAGCTGCTCTCTGCTGCAGATGCAAGTCATTCCACAGCCCTGTGAGGCTGCGTTCCGTCTCTGTCTGGCAGATAGTCTTGGCTTCTGCAGATGAAGGGCATGAGCGCGTATGTCTAACTCTGGGGCGCTAGTGGAGCCCCCCCCCCCCAGCGGTGCAGGAAGCCTGGCCATTGTCATCAAGCACCTGAGGCCTATAAAGATCTGCTCCAAGAAGACATCTTAACAAAACATAAGAACGAAAGAACAATGTGTTTTAGGAGTGTCACAGTGTCAAGGTCATTTGCAAGTCAAGAATTTTTGGTGTCTAGAGATTCATTTATGGCACATTACAATCTAAGATGAACATGGAATTATCGTTAAAATAATTCCCAATCCGTGTCTGTGCAATTACTGGATTTGTTTTATATTTGTAATTTTGAAGCTGAGAAAAAAATTGATTGCCTGCAGATAATTCTCTATACAAAGGGCTTCTCTTCTGTGTACAGAGAGACATTTTAATGTAGATAAGTCATCCATGGTATGCAATTTTTTAAGAAATTTAAACTTTTCAATTTGCTTTAAAATCTGAGAATGTTTTACTATCCTACCAATTTCCAAAAATATGTAAAATATCATTAATACTTATTGTATTTTGTTTGCCCATATCCCTATTGTTTACAGAAGGATAAATATAAAATCCATTAACTTAACCTATTCTCTGACCCCCTTTCTGTTTTTAACAACTGGTGACATACTGTGACTTTGGACTATTATGTGATTATGCTTGGATGAAATCTGTCACACAGCTCCTTAAGTTATTAGACTGCCTACACATGACCTTTGTGCAATAAAAGATATATGACTTAAGGGCTCTGATTCGCCATGGCAACAATTTCAGCTTCCCGCAATGTGAACAGGTCTAATTGTTGCAGAAATTTAATGATCTGGAGAGTCATCGGGGGTGTGAGATTTTATGAACTGTTTATGCTGTAATTTTCCTTTTGTTAATGTTTTCTGACTGAACCCTCACCCAGCTTTCAGTGGTAACCAGGTTTGTCTATTAATCTCTTTAAAATGAAGCACTGTCCCCCAACTTTATATAAAAAAGGGCATTTATGTCATTTAAATCATATATTTTTTAATACCAACCCTATTATGTCCCGCATAGCTATTTGAAATTATGTTCAATGAGGTCACAGCTCAGATGAGAATGTCATACTTATTAATTTGTTGTATTGAGAAGGACTGAGTTGTGATTGGTCACACATGGGGGGAGATTCTATCGCAGATTTGCATGTTGGTATTTTGACTGTGCATGATGGTGAAATATAGCTATGCCATTCTGTCATGGAATATTGATGAGTCTCAGAGCTTGTGTTTTCTCCCCATTCGGTTTCAATTTGTGGCACATTCATACAAGAGCGATTTTTATTAAGTTAGCTGAAATAGACTTATACTTTATATCTCATTAAATATTCAAAATAAACTCAGCATATTTGAGATGTTCATACATATTCAGTTTCTGTTACCAATACCAGGATATTTTGATTGAACCACACAGCAAAGACATTTTTTGTGCGTATGTATAGCTAATTCCATTCAAGAGACGTTAAATCACCATTGACTGCCTGTTTTTTTTTATTTTGCCCTCATGTACTGTATATATTTTTGTGATTTTATGAACTACTCATAACATTAAGGTATTTCTGACATTC
The DNA here is from genome assembly GCA_015163995.2 of Mormyrus lacerda. Taxonomy (NCBI): domain Eukaryota; kingdom Metazoa; phylum Chordata; class Actinopteri; order Osteoglossiformes; family Mormyridae; genus Mormyrus; species Mormyrus lacerda. The sequence goes on along the minus strand of JAABNX020000021.1, from coordinate 24,303,282 downwards.
AGTGTCTATGCATTTAGGTCAGTGCTATTTTTATATCACTATCTGGTGAAGTGTTGATCATGAAAATGCATAAAACATGAAGTATTTTAAAACAAACAGTTATTACTAAGCATATTATTGTTCTTTAAGCGGTACTAAATAGCAGCCATGTTCCCTTCTTTATTATGGACTATTCAGTCATTTACTCTCTAATTACTCTCTCCAAATCTGACCTCAGTCACATCCAGCAAAGAAGTGTGCTCAGTGCTATTTATTTTACTTTGAACATTTGGACCCACTTTTAGAGATGATTAATTAGACTTGTGTGCCAAATGACTGTGATATAATATATATCCATTTTAAAAGGCTTTAGTGCTCAAGTTACTACAGTTGCAAAGCAAAACAGCATATCTTGAGCAGCTTTGGAATGCAGATGCTTCTGAAGAGAGAGTGAATGTGATTTATTGGTGCTTTTTGACATGTATTACAGCATGTGTATGTGTGTACAGGAAAATTTTAAAGCTAAACAATTTTTTATGTTTAATGAAAATGCATGAATGATTTACTTTTTTTTTTTTTAAATTTAGTGAAATACATAATTAAATATATGGTTAGTACGATCTTAATTAAGTACACCTACCTAGTGTGTAGGACTCACTTTTGTCTCCAGAACTGCTTCAAGTGTAAACCAGTTGTGTGTTCAGAAAAGCCATTCTGCTCACTAGTGTTATAACGAGCTGTTATCATTTCACTTGTGGCCTTTCTGTTAGCTTAAATGAACCTTAAATGAGCCTATTTTCCTCTGACCTCTATCACTATCAAGATGTTTTCACACACAGGCATCTGTTGACTGGATTTTTTAAAATTCATCGTAACATTTTCCGTGAAGTTAGGACACTGTAGTGTGTGAAAATCCCAGGAGGGTGACTAAGATGTAGGAACCACCATGTACTGCGGCAACAATCATACCACATTCAGAATCGCTAGATCTGGCATCTTGGCTATTCAGATGCAAAGCAAAGGTTACCCAAAAATATGCAACTGACTATGGAAGAAATGTAGTTATTTCTAGTCCAACCTGAATCTTCCATCACCATATGTTACCAAACTAATGCAAAGTGGAGACAGATTGCTCAAAGCACTTTTGTTTTTCCTGACCCAATTAATAGCAGTTTAATGAAAATATGTGCACAGACAGTAACCTACTTAAGACATTTTGTTTGCTGCAAGTGTGAAAGTCAAGTGAAACAACTAAAATAAATTCAAATAAACATCATCAGGTTTTTAACCCTTATCCGGAAAACTAAATATTTAATTTCTGAGGGACAATTATGGTAAATGACATGGAACAGACATAAAGTACCATGTATAACACTTTTCATTTAGAGATCTAATGTTTGTATTACGAAATGGATTGTTCAAAATTCAGCTCTTTAAATGCATGTACATATTCAGTTATCCAAAATGAATGCTTCAAAGGACTGAGAGATGAAAGAATGCTTAAGCAGTCATCATAATGCATTATATACATTCATAAAGTATTATAAACATGGCTATAACTATTTATAAACACATTCTAGCTATGTTTATTATGCATTATGAATGCTTTATAAAGCTCTTAGATATTGCATTATAAATAGCTTCATAATGCTTTGTAGTGCATTCATAAAGTACTATAAACACACGTATATAGTGCATTATAGAGGAGAGCTTCATAGAGCATTCATAATGCATAATAAACAAGGGTAAAATGTGTTATGCCTTTTTAAAAATAGTTACAGCTGTGTGTATAATATTTGAATGAAGGTATCTATAATGCATTATACATGTGTGCTTTAGATAAAGTGTTACCAAAAATACACACTGCAGTCACTTATTCTCTTTACTACTTAATCCCTGAGTTCCCACATATACATACAGATATACAGTTTTACTACACAGAATCAATCTCTGGCAGGAGAACAGCTCCTTAGTATTTAGTGGATGTTTAAATGTCCCCCCCGCCACACATTTTTCAATCCATACAAATGTAAAACATTATCAGGGTCTCTAAGTCACTTTTACCCCAACATCTAACACTTTAAATTCAGAAATTCGCTACAATTCGCTAACCATCCGCAAATATTTACCAGGTCCTTCTCATTAGTTTGAGAGTCTGTATGTCATAAAGCTGACTGTGAATATCTTAAATTGTACTAATTATCTCTAAAATTTGCCTTGACCTTTTCCTTCAGCCATCTGCAGCTGAAATGTATTAGGGTACTATCCCATGATACCTGCTGTGTCTTTACACAGATGACACCATTTGGATTCATTGTTAATGCTGTCGAATTTTTAGGTTTGATTTCCTCACCATTAAATTTTTTCACCTGTGTACAAATAATACATTGAATTGTCAATATGATTGTAATATATGGAGCCCTGGAGGGCCCACTAATTTTTATTATTATTATTATTATTATTTTATTTACTTCTGTGCAAAATTTACGTTAACATGCCCAATGAAATACTAAGTCAAGGTCACAAAATCCCTAAAATATATGTGCATACAATTTACTTTTTTCGTGCTCTCAATTTGCTATTTCAAGCTCTCGAATGGATTAAGTTGTACACACATTTTGGTTACTGTTCATGTCCCCTCCAGGGCTCCATAGTAATCAATATTTTGTACTACCATACAACAGCAGTGCATGCTTTACAGATGAAATAAGTTCATGAATCCATCTCCTAACCACAAACCCTGGTCAGGGTCACAACTAGAGCTCGTCTCAGTCAGCAAAGGGCACAAGGTAAAGTGACAGCACACCGTGTCAGTAGGCTGACATCACAGCACACACAACCCTTAGGAAACCACAGTGAATTTTCATATGGTTTTTATGCAGTAACCATAGTTTTACTATGGTACCTCATGTTACTTTGGTACTACCCATTGTACTATCATGGTTTATCCATAGCACTTCATGGTAACTATGGTACTACTATGGCTTTAAAAAGCATGGTTTGGAAAGACCATGATAAAACAAAAAACATGGTTTATGACCAAGATCATACTAAGGTTTAACTGTAGCGAAAGCATGATAAAACCATAGTCATGGTTTCCATAGTTACCCAAAAAACCATGAAAATCATAGTAAAACCATGGTTAATTTTTGTAAGGGAAGCAATCATACACGCTGTGGAAAATTTATAGATGTCAGTCAGTTTACTTGCATGTTTTAGTCTGCAGGAGTACTCAAAGGAAGCCTGCACAGAACAGGGAGAGCATACAGTACAAACTCGACACTCTAAGTACAGAGGCAAGACTTGAACCCCAGCTCTGGAGATGTGAGATAACAGCACTACCCACTGAGCCACTGTGCTGCCCTGAAATATGTTCATTCACTGTTCAATTGTTTATATCATTCAATTACAGACATCTACAGCCCCTTCTTAGAATACAGAGCCTTGCACCTTTCACTACCAAGCCATCTAGAGATAATGGAAGATTGATTATAAATTTAAGGAGATTGACAGAGGAGGATGGAAAATTTCAATGCACAGCACGAAAGATAAGGTGACATTAAAAAATACAATTACATTTTTCTAGTAGGGAGATTTAAAATACATGTGGTTCCACAACACTAATATAAGTGACAAACAACATTCAGATACATCATAAAATGCATAATGGTTTAAGTGTATTATCATAGGTAACTTAACATACAGTGTTGATTTTTTTCCTTGATGTAATTTTCCCCGGGATTATTAAGTTCAGTATCAGAGAAAACTGAAATCATTCCCTGAAGTCACAAGCGAAAGATATATGTGGGATTTGTGAAAACTCTCTTCGTTTGAACACCTGGCTTTGTTTTCTAAAATTCATTTTAGCTCTACAATGATCCCAAACTCTTTTGAGCTTTTACAAAGGAGATAGAACATGTCTGTGAAGGCAAACGTGCTGACAGTAAATTCTCTATTATACCGCCGCCTCCTTCCCAGTGATATATGAACAGTAAATCTGCCTCTTTGCCTCATATTTTTATAGTTTGTTTTTTACTTTCCCTTTTGATTTGCTACTACATTTTAATTCTCTAAGTCTCATACCATTCCTTGCAGGATTCATTGATGTCTATTCCTTACAATTGGAATTAACACAGAACTGTAGCCTCCGGGTTTTCAAATTAAAATATTTGTGTTGTATGTGCCATATCGTTGTTAAAGAAAGCTAAGATGGCATGTGTGTACTGAATTAGCAGAGGTACGTCCTTTACTCAAAGGAAGACAGGATGAGCTGTGCATGTTATAAAGGCTATTTTTTGTCTCTGCCAGTCATATTGTTGTAGCCTTGAAGCTCGTCATTTTGTAATAATTTACTTAACTAAATTATTTACACAGATGGAAAATCAGAAGACCAAGTGTTTTTTTCTCATTTGTGTTAAAAAACCAAGTCTATGGACTTTCTTTATAATTAAAATAATTAAATTAATTAAATATAATTTGAGGGAAAGAAAAAAAAAACTGTGAATGGTTGCAAAGTGGTGTGTAGCCTGTCACAGTCGTGCCAAGTGATTTGGACGCACGGCAACCTTGATCTGCCCCCTGGCTTCAATGTCATCTCACACTCATTACACCAAGCACCACATTACTGGTATCACACTGATACGGTAATGGTTGGTTTTAATGTCAATCCCTAATGGCCTGCTGCCCCTCTAAAGGTAGATGATAATTTTCAGTAAGTGGAGCCTTTTGCGATAAAATCTTTTTGAAATCTAGTGCTTTTAAATGACGGCATTTTGGGTTGTTTAATATTTGATTTTTACAAAATTGTATTTTTATAATGATGATGATAATAAGAACAATAATTTCGATATAGAAACATACAGCCCGCTAAGAAACATAACAAAATAAAAATGGAGAAAGAAAACAAATCTATTTATTTATTTTATTTTACCGCAGTTAACTCATCCCATTATTTTGGCAACTGTTTTGGAAAATGTCAGAAAAAGTTAAAAGTTTAGTGATGTTGGTTCTGGCACAAGATCAATCCGAATTGTAATTAGTGGGAAAACTTACCTGTGTGGTCTTACCAGAATAACTAAAGTCAGCCTTAAGACAAGGAAAAAACAACATCCTGAAGTGCATTGAGATAATGTGGAGCCCAGGAAAGAAGGGCACATATATGCCGAAGGAAAAGTAAACCTCTTAACATTTGCAAGTTCAAAGACTTAATTCAAAAATCAAAGGTTCATGTAGAAGTGTATGCATTAAAGATCACAGTTCAAACCATATGGAGGCGTTTGTGTGGGTGTGCTTATAAGACCAGACAAGGTGACGGACAACTGGTTTGTATTCAAGCTAGTTTAGTTATTCTAGCAGAACTTAAATGTAGATGTCATCAGGTTTTGGCTTATATGAAGTGGGGAATATGGTAGGAATTGGAAAAGGTAGAAGAAAAAAATGTAGTTACTTAATGTATGTGAGACAGTATGTGGCACATATTTTTGGGGCCTTTAAACATTTTGGTGCTTAAATGTACTGTCATTTCTGCTAAATGTGTCTTTTAGCATTTTAGTTAAACAACTGGTGTAAGAGCATGATACTTGTTAGGTATGGCTTCTCAGCCATATATGCTATATATGTGTGTGCTTATAGTGTGCGGATGACTTTTACTACACCGTTATGGATGAGATATATTATAAAAAAATGCATAATAGAAAGTGCAGGATGGGAAATTACTTTGGCTAGTGATGGGATTTAATCTTTAATTGTTAAATTGATTTTTTTCACCATTATTATGTTCCTTCTAATATGATTGACCAGCAAACTAACAGTTGCCTTAGGCTGGTAAATATTTAGTCATTACTATCTGAGATTTTGGTAAACATCAGCAGTCAGTGTAGCAGACAATACACAGTGATAGAAGAGATCATATATCACAAATTATATGCTTATACATAACAGTATATCAGTAGAAGAACATCAATGTTTTCTGTGGGAATTTTTGCTCTCTGACACAAATATGGCTGCACAGAGCCACTCCTTACTTAATTTCGTACAATCAAAAAATTACATGTGAATATTCCACTTGTAAAGGTGGGTTTATAAAACCTTGTTCTGTAGCAAAGTTGTATGACTTTGAAAGCTTAAATAGACTTCCACTTCAGTATTATAATGTTTTAAAAACTTTTATAAAGTACTGCATACCTCACATAATTAAGAACTCAGCAATGCACTGGCATCCCATCCAAGACATTCTCCAGCCTTGTGCTGCACACTGTCTGGTATAGGATAAGTGTCCAGAATAAGTGGTTAAACATAACTGAAGTTTTCAACATAACATATAATTTTGAGTATAACGAATGAGAATATGAGTGAGCACGTAACAATTATGAATGTGGGGGTTAACTCATTCAGCAAAATACTGATATTATTGTGTGACCATTTCTTTGTTTCCTTACATCCAAATTAACTGCTTTATTTAAGAATCGGGAACTCTAATTATGTTAAACACCAATTTGATTTTGCGTTTCCTTTATTCATGTCCAGAGTCCATGAACAGTCCACCATAATTCCGCCATTTAACTACATTACAAACCTCTTTGCCTTTTTACTTGTTTTTTGGCAGGGTCCGAATGCTGTTTGACGGTAGTGTGCCATTTAAAAGCTGGAATGAGGAAATATTAATGTGAATAAACCTCTTTAAAGACGTTTCCTCTTCCTCTCTTTTCATTTGTAGCTGAAGAGTCCTCTCTCTTGCATAATCAAAGATTATTGGGGGCAAGAACCAAGCATGCTGTACTGACAAATCTCAGTCCTGCCCGTTTCTCTGCCAAACAGCAAGACTGGATGCTATCTACGATAGCATCTACTGTATGGTAAAACTGACATTAAATTTAGCCTCTCTTACTCAGGGTAACAGATTGCAATAAAACACTAATGCAAAAATAAAAACTGTTATTTAAAAATTATAAACTGCCCTTTATATGTAGTCCCCTTATTAAATGTGTTTAATGTACTTTAAATATCTATGCATGTTTATATGCAAACATCCAACTTCTGTCAAATGGGAACTGGATGGGAAGAGCTTCTATGTAAACGAAAAAAAATGTTAAGTCAGTTAAGATCTGACAACAACCGGCAGACCCTAGTGGTACGATGGATTATATAGAATTGGCATCTTGGACCTGGCAGGCATTTCATAGTTTTTGATCGTCAGCAGTGAGGATCAGTGAGCGAGAGCTCTTGCAGATAAGCACTTAACCCTCCCACATGTCTCTGAGCGCAGTCTGCAGAGTCTACTGAGCAAAGACAGAAGTGCTACAGGTTTTTGAGAAGCCCAGGTTCATTCTGTCTCCTGCTTCCCAGTAGGCAGGGAAGTCTGTGTGCACGGGAGAGGCAGACACGATAACATACTGTGTAAAACCAGGCAGGAAAAAATTATGAAAATGAAGTATTTTGGAGAAACAAAAACATAAAGATTGATATGAAGTCTGAAGCCTTCTACAGTTACGTAGAGCTTTCAGTGGCATGCAGAAGCTCTGTGGTAGTATCTATACAGGGTGATGTCCGGCTTCCTGGTGGCAGGTTGGGTGCGAGGCTGGAGGAAAGGAGAGGGGGGGTCACGAGTGATTTCATGGGGAGAACGTGGTTACCACGGAAATGGATGCGCTGGCCTCATCAGCAGGCTCCCAGCTGGCGAAGGGCTTGGGAAACGTGTCTTGGCAATCAGCAGTCAGGAGGGAGTTTGCATCTGTGCAACCTTGGCTCTCAGCTCCAGGGGGTGGGGGTAGAGGGGGGTGATCGGTGCATATCGCATCTCTGTATTATGTCTTAAAGGGAACCTACATGATGTTGCCGCATGCTTTTACTGGTCTACTTTGAACAGCTACCTTTATCGTTATCTACTGATGCATAATGTTCCCACCATGATAAGGAAGATTACACCAGATATGTGCCTGAGAGGTCACACCATATGTGCGCTGACATGTTGCATTTCTTAGGGTCTAAAGGGATACCGCCAGCTATGCTCCAGGAAGTGCCGGGTGCTAGTAAAAGAGACTGTGCCAGCTATGTCTGTGCTCAGAAAAAATGCTCTCTGCCTCTCTCTGGTCAGTTATGGTCACTTTATTGTCTGATGTATGTCTGCTACTTTAATTATGCTGAACAGTATGCAGCATGAACCCTGCTGTCCATTGTCAGGTAATTAGCTGTGGATAATTATATCTTTTTCATTGCAGTTACCCATAAAGTATTATTTAAAAGCCCCCTTTTGTTTCTGATCCTCCTTTAAAATGAGAATAATCATCCAATTCCTGGTATTTGTTTCTGCTGACGGCTCCCGAGATCTATTTGAAAGTTTCCGTGTTAACATGCTGCCTAAGCCTATTCAAAAGGTCAAAAAAAAGTTTGAAATGTGATGCACACAGTGATGCATTATGAGGCCCTGTCAGTGTCCACTGCCAGCAGGCTCTGATTCTGATGACCTTTGTTGGTCTGCCGACTTAAAGAGCTCACAATGAGAACGGAATCTCAGATAAATAATTTCCACTGTCTGTCATCCAGATTTGATGTCTGTGGAAGAATGAGCTGTGAGAGCTACTGAAGGACAGCGTGTGATGCTAACCGTGCTAATGTTTGACATTTATTTGATTAGCTTTTCTGTATGTAGTTCTCTGTGTGTTTATATATGTGATGTGTGTGTGTGTGTGTGTGTGTGTGAGGGGGGGGGGGGGGTTATATATACATAAACCTATGAACAGAAAACTTCAGGTTATGAGGTCATGTTACAACTACTTACCACCTGCCACTACAGTATGTAATTAATGCCCTTCGTCTGTAATATTCTTAACATGACTGCAGATTGCATTATGTTTTGTTTCCAGGGTTCCTTATTGGAAGGTTATGTAAATACACATGTCTAATATTTAAGTGTATGTGTAACATACAGTACTATTTTGAAATGTGTCTCTCTTGTTTGTCTGCGAATGGGTGAAATATTATATGTCATCTTGCTTTTTTCGGGATATTACGAGAGTTAGACTTCACTATAATCTGGTAAAGATTGTAACCCTCTCTACAGTTAGCACTGATTTCAATTAAGATTGTAAATAAGCATGTGTAAATGCTGTTTTCTTGATTAAAATAATTTCTAAGCAAGTTCAAAAATTATCTATCAAATTATTTACTAAGATTATTTTATGAAGCAATACCACAGATGATTACATATTTTTATATGGAGTTTGAAGTGAAGCTTCAAGTTCCACACAAACCTTGCTGCCGAAGGAGAGAAAAAAGTGGAATTTATTTTACTAAGTGAAACTAAGCACAAAAAACAAATACATTTGATGAACATAATTTTTCACTAAAGCATCACTAAACTCATCCTCCGAGAACAGCTGCTCTTTTTCAGAATTTCTTACCAACCTTAGAAAGCATAGCTAACTAAAAAGAGAAAATTAGCCAAGAGCCTCACAAACTCCTGCAGGTGCATCAATCGAGGTTAATCATTATAGTGCCAGATTATAAACACATGAAAATAACATTTTCCCCTTATTTGGGAGAAAGATGTAATAAAATCTGCGACCCTTTATTGAATTTGACAAACCCACTGTGTCAAAGGGATGACATTCTTAGTAAGATGAAACTATGGAGAAAATTTCTCACCCTCAGATCACATGGCCTTAAATTATAGCTTTAGCGAATCTCCGTCTCACATATGTAGTGAACACACTGTGTTAAATTAGGAACAGGGTGTTTTAAGCCCAAACTTGTGGCGGTAGCATAACACAAGGATAAATAGGAAATGTCTACATGCGATAACTGGTTTAAGGCACAGCAGTGTGCAAGTAATTGCCAATTCTGGCCTTGTGGTTAAGGCTTCTGTTATGTATTAGACCCAGATCAAACTACTTCTAGTTCAAAAAAGAAAACCGAATTTAAACAAGCAGTATTTTGCTAATAGAGGTTTTTATTTTTTTAGCAAAGGGTTCCAGGCTTTTAAAGTTAGCGATCTACACCTATTTCACAGTTAGTGAAGTTATGTGTAAATCAGAGTCGTTCAGTAACCTCAGGAGCTAAAACCCAGTAATATATTTTGATTCCTAAAAAGATTTTTTATTTTTTTTTTAATTCCAGTTCCATGTGTGCTGTTTTTTCCCCCTTTGGATGATAGTTCAATTCTCACGCAGTTGTTTTTAACGTTGTTTTATTTACTTGATGAATTTTCTATTTGTGTAACTGAAGATGAAAAGTAGGTCACAGATTTTCTGTTCGTCATAGTATTTTTGTTTGTTTTTAATGGAATTTATTTGTCTGTTAAAATAAGAAAATAGTACAAATAATAAATCAACAACAAGAAGAAGCATTTCTCATCTTGAGAATATTAAATTGCTTTTTGATTACTTATGATGGGATCTAGGGAATTTCTAGTGTTAAATATTTAAAGACAAGAAACTTGGAAATAGAGAAAAGTAATACAGTGTGTTGTTGTTGTGAAGAATGTCACATATTTGTCTTTTAAAATATCCTACCTACCACAAGCAAAGAGACTCCAATACTCATAATGGTGAAAGGCAAGTCCTGGTGATTCAAATATATGATAATATCATTGCTGTAGCCAATTTCAACCCTGACAGAACATGTTTGGGATTAAACGGAACACAGGATAAGGGCAACGCCAAGACGGCCTTCTTCATTAGTGAAGCATATTAATAGTTTGACGGAATAATGAAGCACAATGGCACCAACTTGCTTCCAACAATTAGTAAATGATATTCCAACATGCATCGGAGCTGTCATTAACAGCAGTGGCAGCCTGACGTGTTATTAATTTTTATACTGGATTGCCACCTTTGAGGGATAACGTAAATAAGAAATAGTGTGTAATTATTTCCCAGCAGTCCAGAAGATGGCAACAGTGAGCAGCATCTTCAGCAAAAACCCAACATGCTGAATAACAGATTCAGTAATAAATATGACTTAAAACATGTTCTTGGCTTCTTTCATGCTCCATTCATGCTGTTCCTGTGAGTGGGTATTAAAGAGAAACATGACTGTGGAGGAGATGTTCTCAACCCGAGTCTGATGCATTGTAATCTCCGCTGGTTTTCAGCCTGCCTCAGTGTCTGAGGATTCAGGAGCTGCCCTAAATGGGGTAATTTAACCATCTTTCTCACTGCTGAGCAGGGATCATTGGTGCCATGTCCTGTGAACTGCTGATATAATAGCTCCACTGCTTTCTTTACTTTCATACAAGCTGTTATGTTAAAAGCAGCTATTGTACGACACAATACTGATATTCTATTTAAATAAAAAGTGTTTTCCTTAACCTGTATATGTTAAAGGTCATTTTGGGTTATATTTTTGTCTTATTTGCCTTACTAGAAAAAAAAATGAGCAATCAAGAAACACGGGGTTCAGCAGATTTCTCAATATTGTATTTGTATCTTTGTTTAATATTGGCCTATTTGTGTAGAATTAGGGCTGCCGATATGCCATTTTTGCAAAATCTCTGGCATCCACTTGGTTTAACATGAAATTTTAGCTGCAATTACCATGCAGCCCTAATTTGATATAATAAAAATCTAATGGCCTGTTCTTGAAGTGATGCCTGTGTTGAGGCTGAACAGTAGGAAAGGAGTCGCAGTGTGTGCAGTGAAGGCAGCATAGCCTCACTAGAGTGTTCTTTCATTTCCCATCTCCAAATAGCATGGCTGTTGAGGGAAGACACCAATGCTGGGAAGGTTCAAGCCCCCTTCAATACGATTGTGCACCACAAAACCAATAAAGAAACAAGAGGAAAAGGGGGCAGGATGGCACCTGACAAATGGCTCATAAACAAAAACTAATCAGAAATAAACAGGCCCCAATGAGAAGCCACAACAGACGTCGGGTTTGAAGGGATGGAATTAGAAACAGGATCAGGACCAAGTGGATGGTTCAAACTGAGCCGCAGTTTCTGTGCCAACCCTGGGTCTGCCATTGATTTAGGTCCTTTGCTTATTTATCACATGGAACAATTAATATGAATGCAAATTAATTACAAAGTTGGACCCACTTGTAACTACACATGCCCTCCCCGTCCATTTCTGCTCTCGTACTATAAAAGGCAGCAGGTTGCCTGGTGTTTTGGATGTTAAAGCTTTTTAGTCTCGTTCTTTTTTTGTTCTGACACTGGGATTGTTTTAGAATCTCTTCCTAGATTTTGCTTCTTGTTTTAGAACAGGGGTGGGGAACCTGTTCCATGGAGGGCTGCTGTGGGTGCAGGTTTTTGGGATGACCTCACAATCAACCAATAATAAAGCAGTGGTTCTCAGCTCCAGTCATGGGGACCCCCTGTCATTGGCCCTCCATCGATCAGGTTCCCCACCCCTGTTTTACAATCTGGAGATTTTTCCCCCTTGTCTTGCAAATAACCCTTCCTTAACTAAAGAGTTAGTTTTATTTGCTTCTCGTCTGACATTCTGGGGAGGTTCCCATTTCGTCCTACTTGAGGAGAAAGTCAGCCCTCCCCCACATGACGAACGTGTTTGTTTAGGGGATCACGGCCCCTTTAAGAGTCTGCCTTTTAAGAGCTTGTCTGCAGCTGGGCTGTAATGTCATTAATCTGTACAAACTTGGTGTGACAGAAGCAGGAGGCTGTGCAGATTGATGACATTTTATTGTTATTGCAGTGGCACTATTAACTGCTGGGGAATTCTGCATCCATCCTTATGTCTTTATACCAGGCTTTAAGCAACAATAAACAACAAATGTAGTGCATTATAGATTTGATGTGGAAGGAGACGGTTATATATTCAAATGGTAATTTTCTTTTCTGTGTTTTAATTCTATTGCAATGTTTTTGAAATGCATTTGTCTCTGAATGGGCGAATCTCGTGCATAGTCATTTTTTGGTCTATTGTAAATCATACCAGAAACAGAGAAACCTGTAATCAGTTAGCTTCCCAGTCTCTTGTATTTTCTACCTATATGCTCAATATGAGGAAATGTCATCAAATATGGTCTTGTTTAAATGAAGCGAGATTGTGCCATCATTTCAAAACAAAATCCAATTAAATATCTGGGGTGTCTGAGATCATTGCCACTGTTTCCAGTACCAAGGGCAGTGGTTTGCTTGAAGTTCAGACCTGATGCCTATTAGTGGAATAGGGGAACCATAAATACATTAAGCAATCGGTCATTCAAATAATTGTTCCTTTTTCTTGTGATGATTTTAGCCCAACTAACCGAAGAGTTAAACCGATTAAAACGGACAGAATTACATTCACTGTGGAGCGGGACAAGGGGCCCCTTTCCTCCCTCTTCTGTTCCTCACCCTGAGTCTCTTTTAGATTTATGCATCACAAAATTAATATTCGTCCATCATAGTAGATTCCATCAATTGTCAACAAGTGTTAACGGTTAAAACACAAAGCCTCTGGAATCTGGAGAGCTTTAATGTGTCCACACACTGTATTTTCACTTGTCACCTTGGACATATATATAGACATGGCTGATAGGTGGCGCTGTCATTTGAATGTTGAGCTGAAGTGAGATGGGGGGGTGACAGGAGACAACTAGAGTGACTCTCTTTGGTCTGTGTGACGCTGCTGATAAGCGACGACGGCCGTGGCATTTTCTCATTAATTATGATAGATGAAAGCATCCTACTTATGCAATCACTCAGGGCAAAAAGTTTGTCAGATTTCTAGGTAACACTGACCTAGAAAACGGGAGCATTTCCACAGACCCTGCCACCCCGGCACATTTGGGTGATTGGTAGCGGTGTTTAGTGTATTTGTACTGAGAAGCTGTAAAACCACTTGACTTATGTTTTTTTCAAGAGTTTGGCTAAAGAAGCTTTGTGACTGGGTATGTTGTACAGAATTCTGACATTTATCCATTATTACATATTTGGCATCCACTGAGCAGAACATGCATACTATTGGGTTGGTTATTTATGGTTAAGGTTAGGGATGGGTAGAGATTAAGGGTGTGGTGATTGGGATTAGGGTTTTTCCCATAGAAATGAATGGACGATCACCATTTAGATAGGTACACCAACTTGTGTGTGTGTGTGTGTGTGTTTGTGAGAATATTATCATGCCTAAATGTTTGTAATCTCTCCAGTTATTCTCTTCTTACACCTTGTCTGGCCTAATTGCTGATGCCCTCTCAGGAAGCATGGGGTTGCTATGTCGATCTTCATCAGTGATAGCATGGCAACAACATCCGACCACCTAGGACCAGACCTGGCAGCAGTCCATTGCTCATCTGCTGAAGGAAGATACCATGTGATGACACAGTAGGGGTGCCTTCTCTGAAAATGCCAGTGACCAATAACATTGAACAATTAGAGATGGGAAAAATGTACTTCTATATTCTCAGTTTTATGTTTTTATAACGTCTGGGTATATCTATCTTCGACACCAGATACTCAAAGGACGTGTACTGGAGTTTTGAAATGTTTCTAGCAGCCCTATATTTTATTGATTTCTCAAACATATGAATGCTTTGTGCCTATTAATACATAATTAAATACAAGAAACCACATATAGACAATTACCACGCAACTGCTTTCTCCAGTACAAAACACATCTATTGCCTTTTTGCAGAACTTTTATGATTACATTTCTGCAAATCACATCTGGCAGGCACAGCAGTCCAGATCCTCTCTTTTTTATCAAATCAGTGGGCTTTCTGACACGGGGGTGGCACAGCTGGGGGTGGCTAGCGAATAATGTTTTTAAGCCAACAGAGAGCCACATAAGCCAAAATTAATGACGACGACAGTGGCAATGTTTGGAGAAATGCCGTGGGATCTGGCTCAGATAAGCACAGGTGGGATCCTATAAAAATCTATAAAAACATTGATAAATGTCTGAAATATGTTTGCCTGGCAGTTGATAAGTCATTTATTTTCATTAGCATTTTGTTTAGCTAAGTCCAGGGAAGCCCAACTTCCCCAGTTCCCTAACAGGATCACATCAACTCACCAACTTACCTACCAATCAACCACTTGAGATCTAAGGATACTGTATAAAAAGAAAACATCCAATTTTAAATTTTGTTTTAACTGGTGCCCTTCCGTTTAACATCAGCCTACTTTCTGGGAATTGACTGCAACGTGGAAGTAAAGCGGTAGAAGAAACTGCACAGTCACTGATACATTATCTGCCGCACTTCGCGTTTGACAGAAACTTGCTAAATAGATAAATGTAAATGTCAATCTACTCAAGCACTTTGTTTTTTTTTTGTTAATTTACTTTCAAACTGATGCTAAGCACAGATAGGCGTGCCGTCAGAAACATAGGACATGGGAGGGAGAAAAGGTGGAGGAGGGAAGGATGTTTGGGTATCTATGAGGTCAGATGGGGCTGCCATACAGAGCCCAGGAAGTGCTATGACTGTGTTACGTGGCTTTTGTCCTGAAGTCTGAAGACATACAGTTAGGCTTCTCTAAATTTCTCATAAAACATGACTGTGTATATGCGGCAGTGTGTATATGGGTATGCTTTGATGAATGACATCCCTCCCAAGGTGTTCATCCTTGTGCCCTATGCTGCCAATGGCAGGCTCCAGCCCCCCCTTGATCCTTACTGGATAAGCAGCTAGAGGATATGCAACAATGTATTATTTATTATAAATACTAACCAATCAAGACCTAGTTCCTAAACACTGCAACTGGCATATTTCCCTTTTCATCTTCTTTTATTTATAAAAACCGACTCTGAAGCCCTCTGCGATGTTTTATCTGATCATCATCAGTCATTTGTCTTTTGCCCCGTCTTTGCATTGTTTTAAATGGAATTGACCTCAGATGAACATCCTGAAATATCTGAGCCACTTCAAATCATTAAGACATATAATTTATGCAAAGCCTTCTGGGTAATTTTTCTGCATGGAATGTGACCTTATTCTATAGTTATTTTTGAATCCAATGCACTCAGAGTAACATACTCACAAAGGAGGATGACCTTAAATTGCTCTCAAAAGGATTTTTATTTTAATATACAGGCACATAGCAATATAATTCCTAGTAAACATTGCTGCTTACAGACGTGTACTCTAGCAGAGCCTGTTCTCGTTCTCAGGTCTCGTTCTCCTGCAGCCTAGGTTTCGCCACGTTTACGATCTCCACTCTGGCTCCGTATGTTTCTGGAATATGCGTCTCCTCTGTCAATCTGCCATCTCGT
This sequence comes from Mormyrus lacerda, assembly GCA_015163995.2. NCBI lineage: Eukaryota > Metazoa > Chordata > Actinopteri > Osteoglossiformes > Mormyridae > Mormyrus > Mormyrus lacerda. The sequence continues at coordinate 24,287,149 of JAABNX020000021.1, read as the reverse complement.
CGGTATGCATTTGACACGGAGCGGGACGCTATGAGCATGGTGCTCTAAGCAATGATATTTTCCCTCTTCTGATTATGGGCTCATTATTTATTTATTTTTGTCAGTTGAATGTCATGGATAGCGGGGCCTGTCAGATGAGTTGCTCGTGGGTCGATACAAATCAAAAGCTCCGAAGACTCGCACGAGATAATGTGACATAAGGTAGCTCCTTCTCCCCTACCAAAGCATACCAGTCATGCACATCTAAAGCCTGTGGAAAGGCAGAGCCAAAGGTTGAGAGAACAGTGTGTACAATAATTAGGCCATCTGATGCGATCCAACACGCCTGGAGGATGAGATGATAAATACAATTATGTGACAAGGAAAAATAATGAATAAATGGGAATCAAAGGAGGTTGTGGGGAATGTTTCTCTGCATCTGTTTCTTCTGAGACCCTGTCAGTCAGATGCTGAGGCGCTTTCTGAGCATGTGCGAGTCCTCCTGTGCAGAATTAACATACCATTATGCTTCTGTGCGTAACTAACCTTAACTTCAAATGCAAATTTGTTTTGCGGTAATTGTGTATTTTCCAGTTTCCTCGGCTTCACCTTTGACCACTGCTCCCTTTTTTTACTGAAAGATATTCAATAAACTACACGTTAACTTTAAAAATGTCACCCATACAAAATACCAAAAGCAATACTGTAATATTGTGATGTGTTGAAATACTTAACTAAGCCATATCATCTAATTCTGAATTGTATTTCACTAGAGAAAGTACTAAACATTGTATAGTATAGCTTGATGCTTAGTATCGTGTTCCATGTTAATATTAGTCCTAATATGCATCAAAAATGATTGCATCTACAGTATCATTCCAAAATACATGTAGAGATACGGGAATTCCCATGTCTGAAGAAGTAGCAG
>JAABNX020000021.1:24256059-24278295 GCA_015163995.2 Mormyrus lacerda | reverse complement strand
TGTGAAAAGTGTGCAAAAAAAAAAAAAACTTATTTAAAAAAGTTATTTTTATTAGGTCAGTCAGCTTTTTGGATTGGCGGAACTTGGAATAATAGTGATGATGATGATGAGAATGATGATGAAGGATGGTGTGCAGTGTATTTGTATGACATGCCCAGCCATGGCCAGTCAGCTCTTGTCCAAACCACTTTTTCACCTCAGTAGAAATATCTAATGGAATATATTAAATCATATTAACACAGTTTATCTTGTTATCTGCATTACACATAGCCTTGGGCTAGTTACCCAAAAAATGACTTACTCCAATTCACTGATACAGCAGCATTCTGACATAAAAACTGATATAAAGAGATTTAAATACAAAAACAAATCAGCAGGGTGGACATTTTTAAAATCATGTTTATTTTATACAGTATGAGATTTAAGCACATGAAGATATGTTGTGTCTGTTTTGGAACACTAATAAAAGATGTTTCCTTGTCTGCTTCTTCATCTTGATCAAAAGAAATTTCCAATTTGTTGCTGCTACATCAGGCTAAAAGGCTTTTCCCCAATACTTTTATTTGCATCTACCACAAAAGAGAATATATTGTATTATTCGATAAATGAAACCAGTGCTACATTTAAAATGATTTGTTGTTATTGTTGGTGGTGTACTATGCAAAATCAACGTAATTCTCTGCAAAGCGTCAATAGCGGTATCATGCTTCAGTCAGCTAAATCTAAATATCGTCATTTACAGTTTTTGTCTATATGTGTTTATGCACCAGAATTCCAATATTCCACTGCTATGATTCTTTTATGCTGACATCAATAGCATGCTATTAAAGACAGTATTTCATTATTGGTTTCTCATCCCTAGTGGTTATTTACAATCCCACATATACTAAGCATTGATATTAAAGCAGAGCATTTTAATGAGGCCCTATCTTCTGTAGCAATATGTCTTTCCCAGAATGAGATTGTGTTTAAAGATTTTATCAAGAAATTGCTGTTCGCTTGGGTTATGTTTTGTCCATGAAATATGCATTTCATATTTCTTTCATTTCATTAACATAATTTAATTTGTGCTTTGCATTCTGTGCATAATACATATTTGATTTACAAAACAAATATTTCCATTAGAAAATGAATTTCATGCAGGCAAAAGGGAGAACTGAATGATGTATTGTAAGGAAATAAGAAATATTATATATTATCTTCAGCATCCAAAAACCATTGGCAGAGGAAGAAATACATTCTGATTTTCAAACTATGTACTTATTTATTTGTATTTCTATGAGACAAATATGCATTAAGATACCCGTGATAATAGAACATATATTGCATTGATAAATCAGCATAATTTAGACTGATTCATATCCCATTCTGTTATAAGTAATAAGGGGTTATCAGTGTTGTCTGAAAGTGTATCGGGAACAAACAATTCAAAATAATGTACATTTAGATTTAAGTGGGTGTTACAGCACACGTGTCTCATTTCAACGTAGTATTTTTTTTTTATGTATATTGCATTAAAGAAGATTCTTTTTTAATTAATGCAATGCAATGCAACCGAGACAGTTTAAATGCTATCAGTTGGTGCTTGATAAGTTCTGAGGTTCTGAGAGCTTGGGGATTTGGATAACGAGAAGCATTTAAATGTCCCTGGTGGAATCATATTCATTTGGTTTATCTATGACATAAAAAGGCAGGTAATGCTATGATATATCACTAGCTTTTTATATAGCACACACACACACACACAAAGCTGCTGTTTTAGAGGACTTCCTTCTAATGGGAAATAACCACATAACAGTATTTAAAAGCATTTTCTGTTGGCGGTGATGGTGACCAGTGAATATGACAGACTCTTGTCTGTTTAAAAATAGTCCTGCTATAAAAATGAATGCTGCTCCAGGTGCTCGACTGTATCTCGCTGAATCTGTGATAGACATTAATCACTCTTGATTGTGACATGGAGGAAGTGGCAGGGCTGTGGTTCAGGGTGAAACAGGAGCATGGTGCTGCCGATGTTTTCGGAAAGTTGCCTCTCGACCACCTCTCTTTTTGATCTCCTTAAGTTGTAAAGTGTCACAGAGATGCCAGTCTCTTGTTTTCTGTTGACCTTTTCCTAACGCGAGTACACCTTGCACAAAGAGCAGTCCTGCAATCCCTTTGCCTGTCATAAAACTGCTGACAACCTGAGTAAATGTGTGAATCTGATGCTTTTTGTCTGGTGTTAGACACAAAAAGGAAGGATGCTAATCATTGCAAAGTTTAATTTGTGGGTAATTGAAGACATTCCCCATGAAATGCAATGCATTGATACAGTGTTGGCCAAAGTTTCCAGGTAAATTGGTCTCTGGTTACTGTGTACTAAGAAATGCAATCGAAATTTTAGGCTTTCAAATGCTGTACCTTGTACCTGAAGATTATTTTGGGTAATGTCCCAGTTAAACAACCACCATTTCTCCTGCTCTGAATTGCACTACAACATTTCTTAGTTGTAATGAAAAGCTTTCCACTAGAATGAAAAGTATTCATACTCAGCTTGTTCGTTAATGTCAATATTAGGGAAAAAAATCTATCTAATATTGCAGGGCTATCAGATCATATGAAATTATGGATTCTCGGTCTAAGCGTTCAGCCTCTATCGGCAGAGCTGTTCAAATCAATTGAAGCAGAGGCAGAGACAATACACACAAACACAAACCACTAAAGGAAATGAAAGCATCACTGCCAGTTTTAAACAAGTTTCAAAATATTTGTTTTGTAAATTACCCTACTGAAATTAAAATATAAAAGTTATTTAAAATGTGTATATTAAGTCTATATATTGTGACATTGTTTAAATGTTTATTTTAAATTCTTTTACAGGTATGTTATGTATTATATAGAACACTTGCTTTAAGATAAAAACTGGCCATTTTATTGGAGATGCCTGTTCAACTTTTCATCGAAGTGAATGTATCTATTCAGCCATTCATAAATCAGCAGTATGACGTATAAAATCATGCAGTGACAGACAAGTTTCAATTTCTATCGCGGGGTTCTGATGGTAGGGTCAGAATTTGGTGTAAACAACATGAAAGCATAGGTCCATCTTCATATTGGTTTTTTGAACATGACGATGAATTCACTGTACTCAAATGACCTCCACAGTCACCAGATCTCAATCCAACAGAGCACCTACGGGATGCGGTGGAATAGAATGTTTGCATCCTGAAGGTGCAGCTGACAAATATGCAGTAACTGCATGATACTATCATGTCAACATGGACCAAAGTCTGAGGTAGTTCTGAAGACAAAAGTAGGTCCAACTTGAAACTAATAAGGTTTAATTACCTTAGTGGCCAGTGAGTGTGTATGTACGTATGTATGTATGTATGTATGTATGTGCGTGTGTGTGTATGCGTGTATCTGCATATTTGCCATAATGCAGCAGATAGTTTCTAATAAAACCTTGTGTTATGGAATTTTTTGCAATTAAAATAACAGGGCTTATGGAAAAAATTAAGGAACTATGGAAAGATCACTTAAATCCTTAGCAAACCATTGACCATTGTGTTCAACAGGCTGTATGAAGCTTTGTTTTAAGTTCAGCACTTGAATTTTCGCCAATACCCCTATTCGATACATTTCTGTACCTTTGTTCACTCCCATTTATGGCAGTAAAGTATGTTTTGTGAAAATCAGCAGGGTGTGTCCTGGGAAGCTGACCATGATAAAGAACTGGGTGAGCAGTGGTATGATTCTCTCCCTCTCAGATGATGCAATATACATTTAGATATATTGGCTACCAAATAATACAAAGATATGCATTGATTTTATATTGATTTTGTTCAGCTCTCACAGATACAGTTCAAAACAGTTTAACATGTATTGAGACACTGTAGATATTTTACGCTGCAAAAACCATTAAACTGTCGCTAAAAATATAAATAACGCATGTTCCTATAATTTAAAGTATCATATTATGTTATATCCATAATGTATCTTTTGGAAATTCTGTTTTCAGGGCGCCCCTAGTTTTCGGGACCCCTGTTGACTGCCTAAGCTTGTCTTATTGTAAATCCGCCCCTGAACTGAAATATATAGAAACCCGTAATAATTGGGGGAGAAAATATTTCTACTACTGTTGCGAATCGGGTGGTTCTTTGCCTTCTCATCCACGCGTTTAGAACGCTTACTTAGTATTACATAACCAGTTTTATACATACAACAGTCATACTTGTTAGATGTAACTCCGTAAAACTTTTACATTGTGAAAAATATATTAACCAAAACAGGTTAAATGATTTTGAATCAATATTTAAAATGCTGATAAGTTAGGACAAATATTAAAGGAATTAAAATATTCATAAAATACATTTTAGCATACTGTAGCTAAACATTCTGCAACATCTATCAGCATTCTGTAACAATTTCATTATTACATTTTTTTGAATGGGTAAGAAAGAACCAGGTCTTAAATGACACATTCCATGATGAAATGGTACTCCTTAAAAATTATATTAATGCTTAATACATTTGCACACACAGCTGAAATGTAATACCTTAAACCTTACATGATCTGGTAAAGAAAGAGTTTAGTCTTGAGCAAATAATCTTTGCTCAGCAAAATTACAGGTTAAAAGTAAACTTACGAACATGACATGTGAAAAACTTGGAAATGGGTGCAAATTAAGATGTAAATTCCTACTCGAAGTATCACTTTTTATTGTCAAGTCTGTAGATTATTCTGTAGATACCTCTGTAGGGCCTCTGCTTCAGGGAACCGGAGTCAACCAGAACAAGTCAGGTTTATTCAATGACATTACATTCCCTTGTGTAAATAAGCCTTATAATACCTGTAGGCCACATGCTTTGATTAAGTGAGTCAAGAGAGATGATTTTAGTTTTAATGCTGTTCACTGCCTGACAATATTCATTTATTGATATGTTTGTAATTAGTATAAGTGTCTGCAATCCACCCAATTAGTGACGATTTCCTGTTCGCCTTAAATTCTGTATGATCACTTTGATATTGTTGTCATTTCCAGGGTTTTGGGAGATATACTGCAGGACAGCTTGTTATTTTATTGTCAATAATATCTAGGCCTCTAGGTACTGTATAGTGTGAACCTGGTGGACCTTGGGACTTGCCAAGTTTCACAGTATTTTGTGTTTATGCTTCTATTTATCATAACTTTAAAGTAGCTCACCCATCTTTTCTATGAGAATGTATCCTTTCAAGATCAGCTTAAATAATAAAGTAGGAAATAGAAGTAGATTCCTATTCATTGTGTGCTAAACTCCATTTGACACTTTCAGCAGTTCTACTACTGTTCCTGCAGCTGATGTCACAGTCTGTGTATTTTTTCATACCTGTTTCATCTATTTAATTCTGGCTAAAGGCTAATCCTCTTACTTTTTTGTATTATTTTTAAATTTGATCTTTGCATGCCCATATTTTTGATCATAAATTTGTTTGGCATTGAGAGATTAAAGTGTCACGGCAGTATCAGATGTGATGGAAGAATATGGTAAGCATGATGTATGATAAATTGTGATGTATCACAAATTAAGCTCTGGCATTTATGTAGAGACTAGTCAGTACACATGATGTATGATGTCAAAAATCACTAGATTAGGATAGACGGAACAGAGGCTTGTATTTTAGAAATATGTGTCATAAATTATATCATAACTAATAGTACACATTCTTTATAACCACAAATAAAACTTTTCTAAGCATTACTTCTATAGCATGCATTTGTTTTCCAACCATGTTTGGATATTTTTTTTTACTATTTTTTGTAATGAAATGATAAAAATAGTGAGCACTATAGGCAGCAGACCACTTCACATGACATATGGACCGATGGTTGATTTGCTGTCCTACCCTGATAGTGAGAGGTTTAATGAAAAAGATACAATGCTGCCAAAGTATTCAAATCACTTTTGTGATAAAGTTATATGTTCAGCCTTGAAAAAACTGGTAGATAATGTTTGGACTCATTATAATTCCTGGTGTGTTTAAACAGGCAGCCCAGAATGCAAACAAAAGCAGATGAAATTTGAAAAGTATTATCAATATTGCAGATAGCGGCTGCCCTTTCCAATCAGAACAAGCATATCTCTCGCAGAAAATTTACGGCTGACTAGTTCATTCATTTATATTAGCCTGCTGTATTTTTTCTCTCTGCCTTCAAATATATATATGCTGAATTTATGAAAAGGCCAAACAACTGTCATTAAAGTTTTTTCTTTAATTAATTTACAGTGCTATCATTTTTGTAAAAGTAAATGTATATGTAAATATCAGACAAGTTTTCATGCTGGCCTTCTTATGAGACTATTTCTCATGAGAGAATGCAAGAATATAACGCTTTGAGATTGTTCTGTGAACACTAACATGACTTGTATTTTTTTTTCTTTTTTGAGGGTCAGACAGCTAGTGCATGTGCACAGTAATTTTTTTTTTGCATATGATGAAATAATAACAGAATGAACAGCTGAATAAAGCAGTCTGATGCATGCAAGGGATAGAACGTTATTAACTAATATGTGTAATGTATTGGTTTAGATAATACATAATTTTTTGAATAGGTCATGTCTTATGGACATGCGCATGCTGTGGAAGTAACAGCAGCCCATGAATGATATATTTCTTTTAAATTGAATGTGGTGGATTTAGTTTATTGTAAAAAGGAAAAATAATTAAGCTCCACCCCATCCCAATCCAGGTATAGACATTTTTCACCCACTGAACCCCCAGCAGCATTAAAAAATAAATATTTTAACATGCAAGAAGTCTGGAGTGAGAACTAAAGCTTTGATAGGAGGAGAATAAACTTAGCTACCTGACGCTTCCCTACCAACCTCACTAGTGTGAAGGAAACTCACCACACACTCAATTTATGGTGAGTAAATATGGCGTTATCTATGTCAGGGCTCATCATGCACTGGAAATTGGAGTCAGCCATTGTAAGTATTTCAAAAATATCCAAAACATATATAATATACACTTATTTTCAAAAATAGAACATCAAAAAAACTAGTACCTTATTGTTTATATATTAGAGAAATTGGTCTAATTACTCATATAGTTATTGAGAAATCATAGGCAGTGGCAGCTTATTTCCAGCATAAACAATTTTTTTGTTTTTTTTAAATTGTTTTTATTTTAATGCAGATCCCTATATTTTATTGACACATCCTTTCTGTGGTCTCTGGAGAGCAGCTGGGAGATATACTGTAGTACCTTGGGCAAATTGTCAAGGCTGATCCAATACATACCATACAACAGTGACAACGAATTCTCGTGCATTCACAAACGGTACCTTAATTCTTTTGAGGACGCTTATGACAACACTTGAAACACAAATGTTGAAGAGCAACAGAGATATTTTTACAATGTATAAGGTCAGAAGTTTCAAGCTACAAAGGAAAAGGGTTATTTTGATTCAAATTGTCATAAAAATATATTATTTAACAATACTGTTACAAACCAATTCAAAACTGACAGACACTTGGCTGTTATGATTGCTGTTCCCAGGTTTAGAACCATTCCACAAAATGTAAAACAATAGATCTTTGTTTTCACATGAGGCAGTTCAAAACAAAGAAATGGCTTCATAATACAACTTTTGGTAAAGGTGAGTTTTGCAACGTTTTTGTTTCTGACACACAGAGACATGATTTGTTCATTCCAGTCATGTGAAAGACATGGAAAGACTGAATTTCCTTACATGACATTCAGGTCAGCCATGCATAGTATTTGATTTCCAAAAATTCATTCTTTGTATTCTTCAAGATGTAACTGAATTTGTCATTATATTAAACACTTTTGGATAGACTCAATGCAATTACCAGTTGTGGCTGTGCAATATAAATAATTTTTTGAAAACAATGTGAACTGAAGTTTTTTTCATGAATAATTGCTATCTGACTGCCCTTCTGTACATTTCCTTGTTCTATTTTTTTAATCTGACTTCATATAGTCCACATAGTGCAAAACTGTACATATTGAATATCTATTTATAAAATATTGCTTCCCTTTTTAATTTAGCAAGAGGAAAATCCCAGGGTTTAAAAGGATAAATTGGTTCCTTTCTGGCGCATACAGTGCTAATCCATAATAATATGGCTGGTCTGACTAACGCTAACCCTATCACATTCAGTTCACTGGGATGTAGAAATGGGCACATTTGATTTGGACCCAAGCATTTCTCTAGAGAGAGGTAAAGATAAAGTGAGAGAGAATGGAAGCAAAAAGAGAAAGGTGGCACTGTATTTCCATGAATGAAAGAGCCTTTGAAACAGGAGACCTTTAATGCCTGAAGGGCTTATTACACTGAAGACTGAAACATATATCTATAACATTTTAAGAGAAACGATATTACAGATAAATACAGAGTTTTTCTATATATATGATATGTAAAAAGATTTTTAAGCATGCATATTTCATATCTGACTCTGGCATGTTCCTTTCAAATGATGTTTATTAATTGTAAATGCTGAATTTGATTTAATTATATTTGGACATTTCTACCACAGGTATGCAACTGGAACACTTAATAAATAAATGCACACACACAGTAGCATGTTTCTTATCACATTTCGAAAAGCTTTCATGAATTTCATTAATAATTGCCACTGTGTATCTGTATACATACAGAGGACACTGGCATTAAAAAAGGCTAAAAACAGAGGGTTAACCCCTTTGCCCTAAAGCGGAAAACTGAATATTCCATTCTGTTGAAACTGTAGCTCTGCAATCATGGTGCTTCATGATTCAATCCAGGTTGACCCCCATATAACTCATTTTAAAAGCTGTATCAATTTTGTTTTATTTGGATAAAACAGTATATTGTACTGCAACCTCAGCTGTAATCTAGGACAGGAGTCGCATTTTGCTTCTAGATGATCTATTCATCTCCCCATCCAATCTTTCAGGCAGTAGATATTTCTTTATAGATATGTTAACATACAGGATGCATATATGATATCTGACATTGGCTTGTATCTTGATTTACAATGTTTATTAACCGTACTTGCTGATTTTAATTTAATTATGCTCACACATTTCTGCTGTAAGAGTAGGACACACTTAATACAAAGTTCCACAGAAATGCATTAATCGCACTAATGGTTTTCAGTATTTTCCAAATGGCATGAAAGTTATACACACCAGTAGTTCTGAATTATTGACCCTGGATGCCTCTATTGATACTCACACTGTAATCAAATTATGTAGCATGCTGGGGGCACGACAACATGCAAGGACCACTTGGACACCCATTGATTGCCAACAGCGCAGTTCTTGTGTTTCCATTGGGCTGGCTACAGGACGTCCACTGTGTTATGAGCCAATCTCAGGTGTTTCCTGTGTCATTTTACATGTCTTCATATTTATGAACACATTTCAGCTCTCCAACAGAACTTTATTGATGTTCCCTTTTTCTCTCGTATCATAGTAAGTCTTTTTCTTATAGGCTCTCAACTGTACCTATATGTGTAGTAGTATATACTTTTCAGAAACACTTAACTTAGATCAGTCATCATAATGCATTATAATGCACTTATAAAACATCACAAACATGGCTATAGCTATTTGTGAAAAGGCATAACACATTATAGCCATGTTTATTATGCATTATGGATGCTCTATTTAGCACTTATGTATAATGCACTATAGATACCTTCATGATGCATTATAATGGTCAATATAAGAGTTAAGGTTGCTTTGCACTGCATTATGGAGGTGTTTATAGTGTATTGTACATGTATGACTTTTTATAAATAGTTATAGCCATGTTTTTAATATTTTATGAATGCATTATAATGCCCTACAAAGGTATCAATAATGCATTATACACATCTGCTTTAAGCAAAGTGTCACCTATTGTTTTTTATGTGGGTTATGCTCTAATTTGAATTGTTCAACAATGGTTATGACATAAATGTTGCAAAATTTCCTCTTCTTAAGAGGTCAACATATCAAACATTTCTATGATGTGCATATTCAGAATTTAAAGATTTTGCCGTTTTTTACTTTTTTAAATACAATAGTTTTGATCATAAAACTAATATCAATACATTATCTTTAGAAGATCGACACTTTCATTTTTTATTTTTTCATTGACATCAGGAAAAAGTAACTGAAAATGCATTCACAATTGTCAGCTGATTAACTTCCTTAAAAAGTGTATACAAAAACATCATAGGGTATTTTAATCCTCAGTAACCCAATTTCTTGCCTGGCAGCAAATGCATTTTAATGTTTATTATGGGGTTGAATGTGGGAGCTGGGTTGCTTTTTGAACCCCAAATTCAAAGCGACAATGAAAGAGGGGGAAGTGTGTCATTGTTTAGCAGGCCTGGAGTGCGACTTTCTATTGGCCCAGAAGTTACATGATGCAGATCAGTCCACCCCAGCTGAGGGGATAGGAGGAGGCGGTGTTTCTTCTATGTACAACAACAAAACCCTGTATTAATGCAGCCGTCATGCCTCCAAACAAACAAAAACAAATTGAAACACAACTAAGTAATTAGCTGATAGTCCGTTCTAGTTTCCACAAACCAACAAACACATTAGAAGTGTACTCGCACTGCCTGTAACCTCAAGAAAACCTGAAATATAAAGACCGTTGTGGAATCTTAAACCTTTTCAATAATATACACACACACATTAATCGATAATGATTTGTGGATTTATTATTTATTTTAGTTAGACTTCAAGTCACACATAAAAATAGGCCATAGGCTAGACTGAGTGTGAAGGTGTATGCCTGAGTAAACATCACAATCCTGTTCCATAAACAAAGTATCCTAGTGTTTGGTTTGTCAAGCGTGAGTCTGATAGAGATATGGTCTGAATGTCTCTAGGTCTGAGAGAGACCCCTTTGTGCGCTGCAACATTGCACCAGCTGACTCATGTATTTAACATGAATTTTCTTAGTAATATATTGACTGTTGTGACAATTATATCTTTACATTCCTTTGCAATAAAAACCCACACATATTATAACACATTTCCCCCTGGATTTCTAGAAATATTGCAATCACAAGAAACAAATTTTCTGGAGTATTGTTACTTGCTCGTAAAACCTGCAATACAGTATCAAGATTTTCTTCAATGCCTGCTTACTTGCTATAGAATAAGATAAAATCTGTTTAGGCCTTTGCTAGAAATGTTACATGTGCTAATCATAGTCACTTTGTTGGTTCAAGTTTGGAATGTACTTCAATATTTATATATAACTTATTTAACAGACACTTTTGTCCAAAGTAATGCACAAGTGAGGAAAATAGCACATTGCACACATACATGCTGTCAAGGAAATAACTAGGCATAAGTCCAGCTAGGCTGAGCGTAAGCAGTATTACAGAAGGATCTTCACTACAACAAAGCAAGAACCTGATAAAACGAATCAAAGACAAAGTGCAACTTAAGAACCTTCATGGAATATCAAGATCATCAGGTTAGTAAACGAATTCATGGAATAGTTGGATCACGAAGCATTGGTAGCAATGTGCCTGCTACCAAATAATTGCACAGGTGTCCTTCATAATTAGCTGGAATTTAAGGCAAACCAGGCCTCAAGAAAAGGCCATTCATTCGCTTGTAAGAAGAACTGAAAAGATATTGGATGTGGCCAAAGTGTGTTTATGCGTGCGTCTATATGTGAAGACAGGTGGCAGATCTTGGCAAAGGTAGTATGGGGAATTTCTCAAGGTGGGATCTTCTAATGGGGTGGAAAGCTTTTACCTGGGTGGGGTGCGCAGCTGGCTATAGCTATGACCATTGGTGGGGACAGCTACACCTCATCTCTTGCTGGCTGGACAGTGCAGAGAGGCACTTTCATAAATGCATTGTTGCCCACAGTAGTCAGCCTGAAATGTTACCAATGTTATTACACTCCTGCATTGTTGTTCGGTATAATGTACTGTGAAAAACTGCAATAGCCTAATCAACTGAAGACGAATGAACTGTGGTTCTAAAATTAGAACTGGGATAGCAGTTTCTTTTTTGCCTGTTTGTTTGTATGTATTTGTTTGCTTGCTTGTCTTCTGATATGCAGGAGAGACTGCAAAATCATTCTGAATCATCTGAGTAAATAGATATTGAGCACCTTACTCAGAGATTGGGGCACAGAAAGAGAGCAAGCAAGGTGATCACAAAATCACAAAAAAGTATTAAACCAGAACTATATTTGCAAAGTTCACAAAGCTTTTTTTCCCCCTGTGGCACATATTCTAGTATGCACACAATAAAGGACAGCAGCCTATCCATTAATTGAAAGTCTTATTATGCGTCATATCATTGCCTTGCTATCTGACTAATAACCTCCTGAAAGAGCACAGATACCATTGATGATATAACAAATGATTGCAATAAAGGAGGGAAGATTCAAATACATGACAATGCATTCAAAGATGCATTCAAGAGCCCCTAATGTTTCTGAGAGCATTACACTGGTCATTACTGCTTGTACCTACTGCAGTTGATGTAGTCGGTAATCACAGTTTCCCATTACACACAAAAACCCTGGAAGGAAGTTATAATAATAGTTTATTTCTAGAAACATATGCAAAACTAGAAATGCTAATATAATATTTTACTTATTAATTATTAAACATGAGCAGCCTTGAGATTTTTCATTAATTAATTATAGCAAATAAATAAAGAGCCTGAGCTGCCAAGTATCACTTAAAATGCAAAATAAATGCCTTGTAAAATATATACATAATGGTCTTGCAAATAGTAACTATTTAACTGATCAAGTGCAAGACCTTTAGCAATGAGCACATTGTATTACCTAAGGAAATTCTAATTACACATGAAGATAGCAATGTTGTGAATATAAGCTGTATTTTGAGCACTCATATAGGTATATGACAATGTCCACTCCCCTATACTGGTGCCATTTATATAAGCAGGAATAGGAAGGGAAAGCATAAAAGCATCGACAAATCACACGTAAGACGTATGACATGGTTATCAGAATGCAAATAAGCACAAAACTGCTCATAGAAGCTGGCAGATTAATGATAAATTATACAGGCTAGCCTTGTTTATAGCAGCAATTTTCTGTCTCTGCACCTGTTCGTTTGGTCTAGTTTAAACCAGACAGAGAATTTACAGCTCTTCACGGGGCGCTTTTCTACACGTATGACGTGGTCTCCTAAACCATTTATCACCCCCAATTCCTTGTAATGTATTTAATAAAGTGCAATAAGAGATTCAATTTTAAAATGTATAAGGTTTGTCTATTCTGTCAGACCTGGCTATGTGAAACCAGACTAAAGGTATGTCTATTCTGTCAGACCTGGCTGTGTGAAACCACACTAAAGTTACATTAAAAACAATTATTTTTTTTTCATTTAAAACTAGTACACCACATTAAATTGACTATACAATTTTTAAAGTCCACCCCCCCAGAAAAAAACAAACAAATGTCTTAACATTATTTACTTATCCTACATTTCAGCCATTGCACTTATTTACACGCCCTCACATTAAACTTCCCCCGAAAGGATTAAAACCACTTTACAAAGTCACCTGAACTGAGTAATATTCATAAAACGCTTCCCTTCCAATGTGTCGTGCAGACTTGTGGCAATGTTTGCATGTCTCAAATGCTGGACAGAAGGTGTTTTCTGGATTGGATTAGGCTAATATATTGGCCCATCCTTTTTATGAGATGACATTGGTATTGTTTAGCCTAGATGAACACAGTCATACATTGGTAGATCATTCTGTAAAACATGGCTTCCATCCATCCATCCATCCATCCATCTTCTGTATCTGCTTGTCTTATTTGGGATAATGGGGAGTGTATTCTGGAGACCATGGCCACAAGGCATGAAACAACCCAGGGTGCGGCGCCCACCCATCCCAAGGCACACACACCATTCCATGACGTCCATTTTACACAGATTTTCTGTGTTTTGCACTTTTATACCTTCTTATCCATCATCTCGTAAACAAAGCAATTAAAGGAGAGTATTAACGGCTTTAAAGGCATGAAGAAGCATATTAATTTTCACAGAAAGCCAATTGAGGGATGCAATAGCTTGTATGTTTCAGTTTTAATAAACCACAGGAGCACTTGGAGACATTTCATGGAAGCAATTTCAACGCGGAGTAATGTATGTGTGCCCCAGCTATATCAGGCAAAGCATTTATACACCTATCTAATAGTATCCCTAATGCAGTGTTTCTCACTTTGGTTCTTGGGGACCCCCTAGTCTGGCATGGAGCTGGATGGGAGCGAAGACATGGACTTTGTGGGGGGTCCCTGAGGACCAAGCTGAAATGAGAAACACTGCTCTAATGTCTGTGAAATCAAGCACTTGTTTGAGGGTTAAAACCATAGAACAGGAACCCAAAACACATGCACAGAAAACGCAGGAGACCCCTGCAGGTCATTGTCGTTTATTCATACATTTCATAGTCATACATGACTGATATACTAATACATTGTTTTTCAGAAGTTTATCAAGCCTGTTTTTTCTGTTCAACAACAAAACCTCTTGAGTGTATTTAGCATGTGACGAAAGTAAACAAAATAATTTTCCCAATTCAATATATTACAAACAACTCTGGGCAAATTAACACCTGTTTCTGTTTCATTATACAGAACAGTAATCTAATTCAATATGCATTTTGCAATATGAAATATGCATTCAATATGCATGTTCTATATCTATGTTGAAATGTAATTACAGCATATATGCTTTTTTATTTAAGAACAATGAAAAAAACAGTTCTTTCAGTTTGTTTCCAAAATAGTAATAAATTATGATAATTAACGTGAATTAATCTCAGTCCACAAACAAATTGTTTACAATGCGACAAGTTGACTACTGACAGGGCAGAGAAAGCCATGTCTGAACGGCAAAATAAGTGGACGCTTGTGTTTAAGAGGAGAATAAGTGGACTGTGCCTGACTAATTATGCTGACCAAAGAGATATTGGCATCATTTTATTGGAATCATTCATCATTTATGGTTATGAGGAATCTTTATTATCATGCAACATTGTTGCTGAAGGAACATAAATTCAAAAAGGAAAATATAGATGGTCAATCGATGCCATTAATCATCAATGGCTAATGAACATAAAGACAGAAAGATAAGATGCACCCTATAGATTGACGTCCTCCAGCTTATGGTCTAAAAAGTGCCTATTTAGAATTTACTTATTGGTTTTATGTGAAAGAAGGTTCTGTTGCATTTTATGTGCTTGACTCCATAATTATAAAATCCCTTAAAAATGACTACCATAACATTAAGATATTTGGGGATAGATTGACCAGTGCTCCATTCACTTTCTAAATGGAGGTGATTACCAGAATTAATTTTTTTCTTTTTTAACTGTTGGTATGTAATAATTATGCAATGCCTCTAGAACATAATCATACAAAACCTACTAGATTCTTTCCATTTTCAAATGTCACAAATAATCTTTAGAAAATCTAGAATTTATATTGTTATTGAATAATATGCAAACTGTTATGTTTCACATATTTGCAACACTTACCTCTATAAAAGAGAGGAAACTGTAAAATCCAGTTTGTGGATTGGTTATCAGTAATCGTTAGCCTTCAAACTATTTCTGACCCATGGATAATATTTCATCTGTGGAACTCTACAGGTCTTCAGAGTAGCCATTAGCCTCATGATGGCTTAACCGAAGTGGTGTCCATTTGCTGCTAATTTAAGGAAACACGAAGTTTAGGTAGTGAGATGTACCTTCTACATATTATTGTTTAACATGACTGTGGCAATTGATAGTATCTTATAAATCAGTGATATTCCACAATGAGTTTTACACTATTACTTGTTTTCTTGGTTTAGTCTTTACTTTGAATGTATAGTCTAACTTTAGCAGCTACTATAGAGACAGGTGTATTTAGACATCATAATTTAGTTTGCAATAACTTTTGTTCTCAAGTTTTTTGGGATGGCTTCAAATACTCTTTTTTTTGCATACTAAGAATTCATCTACATATTTGTGACATTCATCTGTGAATGTCATCAGTGCTTTGTGACATCGACAATTATATTCTTGAACCCTTTACAGAGATTCTAGAGAAATAAGAACTCCAATAAAGGTCTATGCGATGAGAGTATTGACAAAGCAAAAATACTACACCCTGTCAACTAAAAATGAATCCTCGAAGGCTTCTGCTTCATGAAGTTAAATGTCCGTATAAATTACAGAAAATCAAAAATTCCAAAATTAGTTGACCTACATTTCTATACTCTCCATTTGTAGTGGGAAATGGAGATTTTCCATAGTCACTCTGCAGCAATGACTGACAAATATAATACTGTAGTTTTACTCTCCGTACATTCCAGTAAAATATACTGTATGATTATTTTTCTTTTCATGAATGCTGCACTCTTTATTAATTTAGCTACATATTTTCGTACATGAAGAAGGTATCTGATTTTATAGGTTGTTCTAAAGTGCTTAGTCTTTTCACTGAGTTCTTTAGAGTAGTTTTGTGTAGATTTGTGCAAGTACAATAAATGTATTGAGAACTCAACCTGTTAGCGTTTATATAGCATCTATAAAGGTTCTGTGAAGTGTGTGAACTTCCCAGTGTGTTCATGTTTGTTGATGAATGTGTGTTGGTGCCTCAGGATGGGGCAAAATCCCTTTCATTTTGTTTCATGCCTCCTGTGAAAGCCGCTGTATGATTAACACCATATTCGGATGAAGGGATTTTAAAAATGAACGATTTTCCCAATACATTCTTTAAAATACAGACAAATCCCTTGTTATACCTGGGCATCCTTTTAACAGTGATCAGACCCATGTGAGTGTTAAAGTTAGTTTCAATCATTGAAACTGTCATGGCTGGCGGGTAAAGGAAACAAGGATCCAGAAATGCAGGGTAAGCAAAGTTTTAATATGGCAAGGGGTGAATAGCCACAGGTAAATGTCAGCCCCGCGATGTGAGGAACGAGGAGTCCATCCCTCCGGCGAGAGGCTGGGGAACCAGTGGCGGCGGTCAGGCAAACAGGTCCAGAGGCGGCGAGCGGTAATCGTGGTTGTGATTGGTAAGCGAGGGTCGAAAGTCAATGGGTCCGTACGACAGGTATACACGAGACTGGAGAACAGGAGGACGGGACGACAAGGGAAGCTGGGCTCAGCAGGGTAGGTGAGTCAAGGACGGGAGCTGGGCTAAGGAGGTAAGAAACAGGAGTTAAGGATCTTACAAAAGGTAGACGGGCAAGGAACAGGAGCAAAGGAAGACGGAGGACAGAAAAACGCTTAGTAAGGCTTGTCACAGCACAATACTTCGCAGTTTGAGTTTTAGTGACCTCCTGCTTTAGTAGGGGAGCTAATTAGCTGTTGAGGGGTTGCACCTGTCCGGTCCCGCCCCCGTGGGCATGACAGAAACTGCTTAGTGTGTTCATGTGTAAAATGGTAATGATAATAATAATAATAATAACAATAATGTACAGTATTATTCTTATGTTGTGGAATGTGGTGATGTTTTCAGCAAATACAAAGAAATAAGGAAACTTTCCATTTATCAAGTCCAGATGAAGCCATTTAAGTTATTATGCAGGAATAATGTGAAATCGTCACATATTGAAGTTTGGCCATCCAAAAAGACACTCCACTTATCTGGTTTGCTAATGCAGTCATTTTGCTGATTGTAAGTCTGTTGCCAATACATTATCCATTGTCTATCTATTCTCTTTTTCTAATTCAGTTCAATTACATATTTTTTTATATTGCCCTGTTTATAATATACTTGCCCCAGTGCATTTAAAGATTCAACAAAAATGGTTTGCCGAATGGACTTAACAGTTACATAGATCTGAGTATAAAGACTAGAATACAGTGGAGAAGGAAAAACTAAAACTTCTACAATACATACAGAAAAAAACCTTGGAGGATCAAGTTCATGCGGTTGGTCAGCCCCCTACCCCCAAAACTTGTTTCATCTTAGATACAAGCATGTGAGGTCTATTAGCACTAATGTTAAGACAGAAGTGGTGGTGTTCCACTGTGCCCTTGAGGATCAGCAGACTGTCAGATCAGTCTATGACATTGCTGTATCTACAATATGTTGTCACTCACTGTTCCAGAGTCTGCTGATGTACATACTTAGCACCAATGCGCATTAGTACTAACGAGGTATGACTGCCATTCATGATATACAGCACCAATGCGGGACAGCACCGCACAATTATGCAAGGACAGTAAGCATGGACTAGAACATAATTAGCTAAAACAACATAGTACATTACACACAGGTCTACAATTTTCTTTTTCAGGTGCCAAGGTTTTTTGAATGGAATTAGGGTGTTTTGAGGGTGCTGAATTAAAAAAATCCCATTATGTTTGCTGAATTGGTTCTAGTTTTTGAGATATTGGACATCCATGAATATAATGCAGTTCCCCAATGCGACTTGTGTGTGATAACAGATGCAACTGCTTTTGGTCTGTCTTTTGACTTTTTAACAGTGTATTAGGTAATGAAATAGCCCATATGATTATTTTGTATTTCAATTTGTAGGCCTACAATGGTATGAAAGCGACTTTTTGAAGCCAGAATTCAACTGTGAATTTGCAGAGGAAAGAACTCGGCTACAGTATAAGTTTGTCACCCCAGTCTTGCTTTATACCCAAAAAGTTCTGTCTCAATAAGTTCTAAACATTATGACTTGATGGTCTTCAGATTCGTAAACTCATGAATGATTCCAATTTTAACAAATGCATGAATGACACTGAGGCTTCAGCCTGGAAGAGTTTTGTCTCTGTTGTGAAGAACTACTTGGGTAATCACAGAGCAGACAATTATGAAGAAATGGTGCAATATATGCTTGCTAACTTCAGAAATCTGGGAGTTAATATGAGCATCCCCATAGCCATTTAAAACAGATTTCCAGATAACCTTGGAGACTTCAGCGTGGAACAAAGCGAAAGGTTCCACCAGGATATGAAGGTGATGGAGGAGAGATACCAAGGCAGATGGGACATACACATGATGGCAGACTACTGTTGGAGTCTCCAACGTGATTGTCCTGGTAACACAAAAGGAAATTGCATAAACAGCGTTTTTTGAAGCATTGATATTAATAGCAATTAATAACTAATTAATATAGTGTTAATCAAATCATACATAACTTTTTCCTGTCACTGTTAGATATTTTTAATTTCTTTTTTGTATGATGTTAGACTTTTAAATATCTCAGAAACTAGAGCCAATCTGGCAAAACCGTTAGTCATATTCTTAATCAGCACCATAAACTTAATATAAAACCGTTTAGACATCGTTTGCACCAAAATCACTGTATATCAGTGTAATCGATATGAATTTCTATTGTTCTATTCTAAGAAATCCCTTATTTGGCTAGTAAAATGGTAGCCCTGTAGCTGAAAGCTTTACCACCAGCAGTCCTTATACTGATTTACAGAATTACAAGAAGGCCCGTACCCTGCGATCACATTACTCAGCTCAGAAATATAAACCGAGGCCAGGCCAATTCCTTACAAGTGAGGAAAAGAATTTCCTATTGGGACAAAGAATATGCAATTCTTGTACATTGAATGTAGGATATAATCTGTAGTCTAGAAAATTCTGCGAGTGTGTATGTTTCAGCATTTGAAAAAGTAAATAGATTAATACATGGATGCTCTAATTGTGGTATTTTTTTTTTTACTTTTTTACTTACCTGATTGGAACTTCCCGACTGCAGTGACATTTCTGGGTTTTCTCTTGCATGGAACAAACTTTAAAGCCCAGCAGCCACGTCCTCATTGAGGAGGCTAAATTGTGTCGTTTGAAGTCTTTCTTTGAAATAAGCAAAGCGGTCCCTTGGCCCATGAATCATATTCTATTTGCACTCCCATTGCCAACAATAGGCACCATGCTGGCCAAATTTTAAAAGAAGCAAAATCCAGCTAATCCCTGATTGAAAGTTCATGTATTCAGGCTTCAAAATGTAAGCTGTGGTAAATTTTCACAGAAAACTGGGAGCTTTCGGCGAAAATGTCACCCTGTAAGGGCACATGGAGTCAATGTCAATGGCAGCTGTTGGGGAATATTAGTCTCACTATACACATTTAATGAAAAGGAAGACCTGGTAATAAAAATACAATAAAAGGGGATTCAAGAGCCTTCAACAAGCCTCAGTAGCCTTCATCTGGATCATGAAGGAAGGAGTGAGAATGTCTTCCCGTTAGTGCGATTCTGCTTTCTCTGGGATTCCTGCAATTTAAAGACAGTGCACCTTAGTTCATTTCCCAAGACGCTAGAGTCCTGGAAATAATCTACATTCGACTTCACCCTCGCGGTGTCTCACCCTCGACCTCTCTCTCCCAGAAGCCTCATACGCGGTGTCTCACCCTCGACCTCTCCCCCAGAAGCCTCATACACGGTGTCTCACCCTCACGGTGTCTCACCCTCGACCTCTCTCTCCCAGAATCCTCATACGCGGTGTCTCACCCTCGACCTCTCTCTCCCAGAAGCCTCATATGCGGTGTCTCACCCTCGACCTCTCTCTCCCAGAAGCCTCATATGCGATGTCTCACCCTCAACCTCTCTCCCAGAAGGCTCATACGCGGTGTCTCACCCTCGCGGTGTCTCATCCTCGACCTCTCTCTCCCAGAAGCCTCATATGCGGTGTCTCACCCTGTCACCCTCGCGGTGTCTCACCCTTGACCTCTCTCCCAGAAGCCTCATACACGGTGTCTCACCCTCGCGGTGTCTCACCCTCGACCTCTCTCTCCCAGAAGCCTCATACGCGGTGTCTCACCCTCAACCTCTCTCCCAGAAGCCTCATATGCGGTGTCTCACTCTGTCACCCTTGCGGTGTCTCACCCTCAACCTTTTTCACCTAGAATCCTCATACGCGGTGTCTCACCCTCGACCTCTCTCTCCCAGAAGCCTCATACGTGGTGTCTCACCCTCGCGGTGTCTCACCCTCGACCTCTCTCCCAGAAGCCTCATACATGGTGTCTCACCCTCGCGGTGTCTCACCCTCGACCACTCTCTCCCAGAAGCCTCATACGCGGTGTCTCACCCTCGCGGTGTCTCACCCTCAACCACTCTCTCCCAGAAGCCTCATACGCGGTGTCTCACCCTTGCGGTGTCATCCTCGCTGTGTCTCACCCTCAACCTCTCTCTCCCAGAAGCCTCATACACGGTGTCTCACCCTCGCGGTGTCTCACCCTCAACCTCTCTCTCCCAGAATCCTCATACGCGGTGTCTCACCCTCAACCTCTCTCTCCCAGAAGCCTCATACGCGGTGTCTCACCCTGCCACCCTCGCGGTGTCTTCCCCCCTGATGGCTTAAACCCCCAGGAATTCAGCTTTATTTTTCCTTTTAAGCTACTGACCTCCTGTGTGCCTCAGGTGTGTCTTTGTTTTCCTGTTGCCATATCACTGCTAATTACAATCATACATGCGTTCTCGTGCCTTTGTATCTTCATTGGGACCAGGACTTTATTTATTGGAATGCATAACACTTTTCATAATAATGAGTTTAGACTCAACAATATATCTAGTAAATACAATACAGTGCTGTAGGAAAAAGCTATGGAAAAATTGTGTGGTCATAATGGGAATGAATTTCTTACATGGTGTTATATTGTGTTAGACTGATATTCATGGGTTAACTTGTTATGCTAATGGTCATACGTGACCCAGACATCCAAATATGAAACCTTGTAGCTAAAAAGAAACCAGACCTCTTGTATAATACTTTACACCTTTCCCTGGTCATCCCAAAGCACAGAGCCTCTCACAGGTTTTCAAATCCCTCCTTCAGACACCACAGGTATCATCTGAATATAGCCAGCTCCAATCTGTAACTGGA
Source organism: Mormyrus lacerda (assembly GCA_015163995.2). Lineage (NCBI taxonomy): Eukaryota > Metazoa > Chordata > Actinopteri > Osteoglossiformes > Mormyridae > Mormyrus > Mormyrus lacerda. The sequence goes on along the minus strand of JAABNX020000021.1, from coordinate 24,256,476 downwards.
AAACTGGGGGAAGAGAGGAAGACTTTGAGACATTAGTATCCATTTTTATCTGGTATGTGTGACCTGGTAATGAAGTGCTATTACCACTCGCTCCACATTCCCTGGTCTGCTATTTAGAAGCTCAGAAAGGCCCTTTGAAAGGCTTTGTTTTACTTAATGCGATCCACTACACCAACACCATAGTGAAGTGTGCTTCTTCTTTTATCCACAGACAATGAAACTGGCTGTGAGAATGCATGACATTTACATTTTTCAGCTCATGTATGTATACATTATATGTAAATGCAGCCATTTAATCAAGCCTTTTTTTCTTTTGCAACTTATTATCTTTGAATATTGTGTATATACAATCAAACTAGTACATAGAAAGTTGTTATAAAAAGCCATAATTCAATGATTTGGTGTGTGTGTATATAT
>JAABNX020000021.1:24230807-24251886 GCA_015163995.2 Mormyrus lacerda | reverse complement strand
CCTTCCAGTATGTGTCTGTGTGTTCTGCCGTGGAATAGGATCCTTTCCAGTGTGTGCCTATGTGCCCTGCCATGGAAGAGGATCCCTTCCAGTATGTGTCTGTGTACCCTGCCATGGAAGAGGATCCCTTCCAGTGTGTGTCTGTGTGCCCTGCCGTGGAAGAGGATCTCTTCCAGTGTGTCTGTGTGCCCTGCTGTGAAACAGGATGCCTTCCAGTGTGTGTCTGTGTGCTCTGCCGTGGAATAGGATGCCTTCCAGTGTGTGCCCCAACCTTGTTCCATTCACTACGTGTGGGCCTTCAGTCCCCCACAACACTGAACAGGATAAGAAGATGGCTATTAGTAACAGTGAATTGCAGATTAATATGTCTGCTAAACAAACCTCAGCACAGACACTCAGGTTAGTCCAATAGAATCCAGATCCAGCCGAGGTCCAGCCCAGGTCTTCCAGCTGGCCAAACTCAGCTCTCTCACACTCTGCCTCACCTGAATGTTGAGATCACCTGTTCCTAATTAGTTGCTACATAGATACAGTCTCTTGCTCCCTTTGAAGTTCATTGAGTTATTGCATGTGTGTTGCCATCACTGAACCTTCTGTACGATGCTTGGCTGTCTTTTGACTGACCATTTTCTGGTTATTGGCTCAGGGTTAGGTTTTTGTACTCTGTTTGCTTGCCTGGTTTTGACCCCTTTTTTTCAGGATTTTGAGTATAATTGTAGACTGTATTATTGATGATGCCTTACTCTGCACTTGTACCCAGTCTCCGCATCAATATGAGGGTTTGGCTGTATGATTCTACTAACAATAAAAGAAAAGCCATTGTCTATAAGCTTCTCTATTAATGAAAGAGAACTCCTTCTGAACACACTACAGCTGACTTGCTGTAAGCTCTGAGACTGGTGTGCTAAAGAACAGAAGATTATTGCACTGTATTAGCAAGAATTGAAAATAAAAACAATAAATATGCTCCAAAGACGATTGCCAAAAATATCTGTTTATCTGTTAGGCCATAAGGTGACTCAAATGTAAAAAAGAATTTAAACAGAATAGCACAGCCACTTTTTGGCACTTGTAGTTACACTGCCCATTTATAAAGCTGATGCAAGTATATATTAATCTACAAGTTTTCAGTCCATTTGAGTTTTTTACTAATTGCATTAGAGAGAAACCAATATCTAAGTTGAGAGAGAATATAGCATTAAGGAATGAATAATATATATTATTCTTCCAAAAATCTGACAACTATGAAAAACATTGAATTTCAACATTTTGGCATTTTGGTGGTTCACTGGTTGTAGATGAATAGATGCAAATGGAATTCCAGTGTTTTTGATAAAATCAGGTAACGCATAAGCAATTGTTTTCAAGAATTTATTTCTTTATATCTGTAGGAGGGTTTTATAATTAGCCTTTTCTCTTTGTGTAAAAGCTTCTTAAACAAAAGCTGCCATTATACTCAGACTTGCATTCAGGGTTTTTTTCTTTTAGATATCTGGCTTAAACTTTTGTTTCTATTCATTAAAAACCAGATATGTCAAATTTAATTTTGCTGTAAAATGTAAATGGAAAATACAGTAGTAAGAGCAACAGTTGACAAGTTGCCACCATTCACACATATTGGTGTTATTAATTAGTGAATATGCAACATATACAATAATAATAACAGCTGATCATGAATTATAGGATTAATTTTGTGAAGTGTAAAAAAGTTCTTTTTTTTTCTTTGTGTAATGATTTCCTGTTTTGGAGTTTTGGGATTCAGTTAAAGAAAGATCAACTAAAGCCATGTTACAGGAATGGTCTCATCTGTTGCTCGGAGGACTGTAGTAACCCTTAGTACCTACACCCAGTAAGCCTGATTTAGTGCTCAATTATGGGCAGGAAAACCACACCAGCACCTCACAGCACAATGTTCAGTATTCAAGCTTCTTAAATGTGAAAAATGAGTTTGGTCTGTATTGGAGCTGAATCTATATCAATGTAATTATCAAATTGTTGATTTGATATGTCTGGAGGAGAATATTGACCTCCTCCTTGTGGACATGATGAAAGGAGTATCATAAGACTGATATCAGAAAAGACTTCAGGGTGGATTCTTCTTAGCTGTTTGTAGTAATGTACTTGTCATTTCCCAGGTGAGAGAAATTAATCAATAAACTAAGTTTATTAATAGTTTTAAGTTTGATGTTTTAGTTTTTACTAGTAAATGAACAGATCATGTTCAATGCTTTTGCCACAAAGATTCATATCTGATTATTAAGCAATATTGGTTTAACACATGTGCACACACACACACCCACCACAAACAAAATCACCTGAATCTTTTTCTTTAATTGTTCAACTTTCATTACTTTTCTAGCCCTGTGTTAAACCCGCGAGGGAACACGCGCTCATCTTCTCCCTTGGGTGCTGGGCTTGATGAAATTAACCTATAGCTATTTTTTTTTTCCCGCTTTCACGTTTCTCACAATTACAATAAAAAATCGTGTGAGAAGCACAATTAATTTAAACTCTGCACTCATCCCTTTTTTTCCTTTAGGGAAGCACTGTAGAATGTTAAGCTGGACTCAAACGCCCCACCCAAGCAATCCCATTCCCACCTTACAGCTGGTAGCCAAAGAAATGTGGAATTCAACGTGCAGCACTTTGACTCTCAAAACTTAAAATGCTCAAGCTCTTATGAATGGTGGATTTATATTTAAGCTTAAAAGTGCTGCACGTTGAATTCCATATATATATATATATATATATATATGTCTCTGTATGGTCGCAGGTTCAAACCCTCAGCATGTCTGCGGGTCTTTGAGCAAGGCCCTTAACCCCCATCTCCCTGGGAGCCCCAGCAGGTGGCTGCCCTTCGCGGGCAGCTTGCTTACAAAGAGCAAAGTTGAGGGAGGTATACAAAAGAATTTCCCCACGGGGATCAATAAAGTTGTAATTACTATTACTTACTATTACTTTATAGGTGTGTGTGTGTGTATATATATTACATATATAATTAGTGTTGTCTGTGTATGCAGAGAGCATTATACAGTTTTACTGCATAGGGAAAACAGTTACATTATTATGCACAGGCAACTTTAAAGGTCACTAAGCTGACAAGGATCAATGTAACAAACTTATTCTAATAAGATGCTGTGCACTTCCTGTTCTGTTTACATGTAAATGTAGAATTAGTGGTCACCACCTTTTTTTCTTAAAAAAAAAGAACATATCTTGTATCAGGATGGCAGAAACGCAAGAATGTTCAAATGTAAATCATTTGAAGATTTGAAATTGTGGATGGGGAGATTCAAAGAAAACATGCTATAAATGGACAATACCTTTAGGAGTGATATAATTCAATATTACTTAAATTGTATTAAAAAGTATGCAAAGCTTAGTTAACACATATATTTTGGGAAAAAATCTGAATGATGATGATCTCATTCCATTATAGAATATCAGTAATTTCCTATTACAAAGGGATACTAATTGGTTCTTCTAAACAGCAAATGATTGTAATGTCCTCCACAAAGATATTACCACAAAACTGACCTTTATACATGCTTTAGTAGTCTGTGGCCCATTTAATGAACAGTTATTACAGAAACTAGGTTTTCATACATATACCATGTATAGAGCCGTGGAAAAATTTAGGAGACCACAGCACAATTTTTTGTTTCACTCATTTCTCAATTTATGGGTGTGCATCTGTGAATTATATGTCTATATGTCTTTTTGCAAACTGCAGCCTGCTTCTTCCCTGCTTATTGCAGTGCACTTCACACCTGTACTTCACATGTCCCATTCCTTTTGAAGGTCATTTGATGTCATCCAATAATTCATGAGAAACTGCCAGATAAGTTAATGATCATCTCATTAGAAGGTCACTTCCGCTTCCGCCCTCTACCTGGCTGGTTCCTGGTTGTTCCACGTGTCTCCTGCTTCACCTTGTTCTTGTGTGCTGCTGTCTTAGAAATTCTAAACGTGGAAGCGACCAGCTACTCGTTGCAGCTTCCGTATTCCGTCAATCCCGAACATTCTTTCTGTGAACCTGAATACCTAGAAATTTAACACCACACTGTGAAATGTAACTCTTAGGTTTAATTTCTCACAGTTTTGTAGCTTAATATAACCTTGTTAGACTTGCACAGGGCAGTCTACTTTGTTACTATACAACTATCTATTTTTAATAATCACTTATCTAATTAGGGTTTTCATACAATCTGGAATCTATCCCAGGAACAAGACAGACCAGGATGGAGCAAAACCACGACTGCCGACATGCAAAGTCACTCACCAAGGACGTCTGTGTTACTAATTCGCCTAACAGCATGCTGTTAGATCGTGGGAAGACACTAACACAAACTTGATAAGAATACATTTGAACCTGCAGCCCTGCAGGTGTGAGGTGACGATGCTCCCAGCTGGGTCTCTGTCTCACCCCCCATCAACTGTCTTACCTGCCTTACTTTCACTGAATAACCTTCAATACTGCTGGATTGTATAAAATGTAAACTGTTTTATTACAAGAAAACAGAATCCTGGGTATCAGTTTGGAATTTAATCACTTGCACTGAAAGTAGAGGAGCACATCTTTTGGTCATTACAGGGGTGTATTTCTGTATGCAGTGAGTTATGAAATACATTTGTGAAAAATGATGGCTACATTCACCGCTTAATTATGCATAAGAATATCTGAGGTGAAGGAAAAGTTCTGCAAAAGATATTCCTTTGCACAGCAGTGGTGTCAATATTTTATGATAGCACATTGCAGATGAAAACATAGTAACTCACAGAGGAGAGAGGAAACATAAGCAATGATTCCAACTTATCTTTCACACTGTCAAGTGTAACCTCTCTCACACTCAGGGCTTAAGACAAACTGATATGTCTGTCTTATCTTTTGACATCTCCTTGGAGCATCAGACATACAAGATGTCTACAAGTTATGTCTCTAGAAGTTTTTGCCACCCCGGTGCCGAGAGGTTTTTCAGGACATCCAAAGTAAGTGGTAGTGACAGGAGTGAGTTTGGGAAGCACACGGGTCCAACCGTGAATTATGACAGGGATTTAAGCATTATGGGAGCGAAAAAGACATGACTGGTGAGGTGAGGTGAGCATTGGTGTAAAAGGTTATGACTGCACGATAACAGTACCCAACAACGTCATTCAGAAATAATAATGAGAGGCTTGACGTTCTTAACACCCGTAGCATAACCAAAGCCCATTAATGTAACCATGGTGCAAAGGAAAGTGCACTGAGAGCCAGAGCATTACGGCTATTAGAAACCAATTGATCTAAACTAATGAATCACAGTGACTCACTATTGCAGATATATATTCTCAGGGTAAATAGTGAACAATTCCATGTTTGAACCTTGTGTGGGATTGTGTATTCAGTGAAAGACCTACACTCTGAGTAACTTAGTTTAAAACTTTTCATTAAGAGTGTTTAAAATGTATTTGAAGAGACATTAAAACATTGCTATGCTTGTGTTAGAAACATACACAAAGGTCTGTAAAAACACAACTTACAACAAAACTACAGCAATTCTGCTGTCCCCTGTTGCTTCATGATGCTATATCTTTATGTGTGAAGAAACATCATAAATCATCTCAAAGCCAACAGGAAGATGTTTGTTCAAAAACCTGCTTCTTTGGACCCCTCATGGCATTTGGTAAACAACAGGAACATCTTCAGTTCTTTTAAGGGTCCACAAGTCTATGCATGGCACAGAACTGGCTGTTAGTGCTTAAATGGTTATGAGTGGTTTGTGAGAATAAATCACTGCTGCATTGTGAAGTTCAGTCCAAAGAAGCTGAATTGTACCTGTGACAATTTACCTCTGCTTACAAGTCTTAGTTTTAGGAACATGTTCTATTAGCTGAGTTTCAGTTCTTATTTCACTCTATTCTATTCTTTTCTCCTTTTACACCCTTGCAGAGACAAACCACATTATTTCTCTATGTCTATTTATTGTCTATACATATGCACAGAAGTTTATCAAAGGCCAAAGGAGTTTATGAAAATTCATATACTATTTTTTTAAACTGCTTTTCAATTGGTGAAAACACCTTGAGTGGTACAATAGTTTTAAACAAGCACCACATAATGAGGTATTTATCCTTGAATAACTAATAGAGATATTAATAAAATTGATGGGATAGGTATGCAGATTCATTGGAAACAAAGTGTTTGTTTACACTTGGAACCGGAAGCAAGGACATGATTCTCAATAATTAAAAAGCATAAGGAACAGTGTGCTTTATAAAGACTGAATGGCAATTAGTCCTTTTTTAAAATTTGAATGACAATATTTTGAGTAATAACGAAATATTACATCGGGAAAAATTACACATACACACTCATACACTTTCTGTGGGTTCAAGTATGTCAAATGTGTGACCATTTCATTAAACTTTCCCCATTTTCTTTAAGACTAACCTACCACAAAACTTCGTAACATTTAATTTTTCATGCCTGTGCCATCCACATATTACTATCCAAAGTTGTAGTTTAAAAAAAAAGTTCGTGACATTTACCTGCTCGGGAATCCACATAAAACAACGTTAACGCTTCGTTACAATGTAGTCAGATCTGTCCATCTTGGCGCACGTCTGTCACTAAACGAATGCATACTTACAAATAAATGTTTCCATTGTTTCAAAAAATTGCTCCTGAAACTACGCGTTAAATGGAGAACTGGTTCTCCAAGGAGAGTCAGAAAAAAGAAAACAGTGCTTCTTTGCCGGACGTGTTTTGAGCATGTGTGCAAACGATGGGAGGCATAACTGGCTTATTTACATTAAACACGCCACAAGGTTACAGTGCAGATCAGCGTCATTTTATCGCTGATTACTTCTCTTAAGCGCCAGAGCGCTGACTGATGCTCAGGACGCGCCGTCTATCGCACATGTACCCCGGAGTTTTTCGCCAGAAAAAAAAACCACTTCAAGTAGTTTCTTGGAAAAAGGTAAGAATTAACGTTTAACTACACGGATACTTGAGCATATTCCCGTGTAACGCCGATTGTTATAATTCTTATTTGGTTGTTCAGTATCAGTGCATATTAAGCCGGGAATCTGCCTAACAGTGCATACTGACTATCTGAGTGCGTTATTGAGAAACACAATTTAATGAATGTTTAGGGGAGCTCAAGGTCAACAGCAGCTTGTGCTTTGCTAAATGCTTTTATAATTGCTGCACATGGTTAAGATTGTTGATTAGACGCTTCCGTATGTTCACAGTTATTTTATCAAGGCTGTAGATTTCGGCTCATCAAAACCACAAAACGCCGCAAGACTGTTGTGAATTACGCGAAACGACGACAATGGGCTTGTTTTCTTCCTTTCCTTTTTTAACGGTACAATGCATTTCACCTATTAGATAAGGGGGAAGGGGGTGTCCGAGCTGAAAGATGGAAATGCCGTGTGATGTTGGATGATCGCTATCAATGGACACTTCTGTCCTGAAAAGAGACGGAATAAAATGAAACGCTCCTCCAGCCGGTTTGCGAGTGGAACAGTTACAGCGAGATATTAGGAGTGGGCAAAACCTAACAGGTCCGAGACGGACTTTTCCTCTCATCAGCTCAGGAAAACGAACAAGTCAATCATGTGGACATGCTTCATTATTCAATAAACACATTTTTTTCACTGCTTCATTAACGTGCAGGAGTTTCTCTGCCCGTTGCGGTAGGATTTTAAGGTAAGAAGCACCAAGATTTTAGACTCTTTTAACAACAGGAAATGGGATTAACTTAATTCGGTTAGGAGTGGTTTTTGTCTTTTTAAGCATCGTGGCGACGCTTAGTTTTATGATTTAAAAATACAGCATAATTAAATATCCGTGGCAGTGACGTCTGTATGGGACTATCAAGGGAGAAAACAGCTACATAGTGAAAGCAAATCAGAAAGACATTGAACGCTGTCGTAGCACGTACTATCGCGAGCATGGTTCATTTGACCGCTGTAATTCCTTTAAATCTGTGCAACTCACAGAGATACAATATTTAAAACTGCGCAAAAGACTGACGTGAGAGTAAACATCTCACTTTGAGAGGGATGGCGTTCTCCAAGGAAGCTAGGCGCTTATCGCGGTATACGCGATTCAAAAACTTTCCCCTTTCAATCCTTTCCTCAAACTTTCTGCTCTCAGTGGCTTCAGCTCACAATTTCGGGGGGACCTGAGTACGGTTCGCGAGGGGAATCGCGATAAAAGTTTTGCTGGAGCATGCCATGTGTCAAAAAAACTTGGGATGGCAGGGGATGGCTTGAGAGACCTGCCATTTTGTGCAGTGATCGACCTCAGATGAATAGGACCGCCGCGTAAATGCTTTGAGGGACCTTATGACGGCAATACAACAATTAAATGTCTGCCATAAAAGATTATGTATTATTTATAATATTTATAATATCCGTACGCATAAAAAACACGTTGTTCCAGTCTTACCTTGCTGCTCGAAAATATTCAGGAAAATGATTATTCTTCCCAGGAATAACATAGGAACATTTAATATTAACGGAATTAGGGGTGATAAGATCTCTTGGAAAAAATACTCACTGGCTACATATGTAATTTGTTATGAAAAATATATCCGAAGAAATCAAATGTTTATGTGTCATTGAAAAACTTTGTTTAAAATAATAATGATTATAGGGATGAATGATACGTGTCTATGATAGACTCACAAAAGGGAAACTATTACTCTGCAGAAGCCTATTGTATCTAATTTCAACTTTAAAGCACAATTTGTGGTAATACATTGTCTTAAAATAGTGCCCTTACCTAAATATTTGAAACTAATTTCTGTGTAATACCCGCGGACAAATCAAAAGAAAAGGATGTTTCTCAGGTGTAAACCGAGTATGCAGACGACTTAAAAGTCGCGTAAACCAAATGTTTTATTTTTTAAGGGGACATGACTTCTTGTAACTTGAAACAATGCATATTTAATTATTTGAGTTTTTTTTTTTTTTACATCTTCCGCAAAGTTTAAATTAGATAACTGTTTTCCCCCCTCAGATGCATTGTTATAGGAAAGAGACGAATAGCGGGTGTGCATGCAGATGCGTATGAAACAGCATTCATTGTTCATTTGTATTTGTTAAGCGGATATTATGTCTTTACTGCCCTTTTATACAATGGACAGGAACGAGTTCAATTCCAAAGACCATTTAAAAGTAATAAATGAATAAATAAATAAATAAATGAACACTATGGCTACTGCTATAGTCACTATGACGAAAAAAAATCATAAATTCTTTAGATAGACGTCGCAGCATCCTGACTTTTCTGATTCTAACTGCTAATTAACATGTAAAGTTAGTTATTAACTCTCATCTGACTCAGGGGTGTAAGGAGAGCAGGAGTCTCTTAAGAGTGGAGAGGGCTGGCCCATTTTGCTCATAACCTATCAGTTTTGTGCCATGGTTGAATAATTCCCTCTTCATCTTTGTAGCGTGCGATGCTGTATCAGAGATGGACACAAACTGCTTCCTCACTTCTTTTCTTTTCTGTCAGTCTCCGGGCAGTGAAGTGAGTCCAGTCTGGAGATGGTATCAAGCATGCATTCAACACTTACCGATTACTTATTAATTGCTTGAAATTGTCTTCCAGATGCATGACTTGTGTTGGGTCTCAGTGGAAGACCGCATTGCTGGCAATTCTACATTAACTGAGACATGTAGTAGTGTGTTCTGCCCCAACCACCTGCACAAGTCAACCATGCTGACAGTGTTGAGGATGTTGCCCATGTGACAGTGGTTCCATGAACACCTTTGGCCTCTAAAACAAACTATGCTTCTGAAAAAGTTGGGTCTTCTGAAGTGGTGATGTGCTTCCAACAAAAGTGTAACAAAAATAGAAAAGAGGAATAAACATCAACAAACAAAGTATAAACTCAACTGCTCCATAGAGGTGGCGTTGACCTTTTTGGAGCAATTAAAAATGTCGAAGGCAACTTCCTTGGATTTGTGTTTATTACAAAATTTAGCTGCAGCTTTTTAATTTAAGAGCAGAGGTCAGGGAACGGGTCTCAGATCTCGTAGTGTTTTGCCCTCTGATTAACATTTCATCTGAGGAAATAAACAGGGGAAAAATATTTTTTATATGACTATATTCTAAACCTGGGGTTAAAAAACTGTTTTGAAGTTACAACCAATTCATTTGATTTGTAACTGTAATAGTTTTAAAAGACCATTTCTCCACATAAAGTGCACGAGGCAGTTTTCACTGAGGTGTTTAAAAGCTTCACATGCGTATGGTGTAAGGACAACCTGAACTCACCCTTGCAGCTCACAGCCTTATTGCTATTTAAAACACTCTTTGTGTTAAATTAACCCTGCTGTTTTTGTGAAGCATAAAGAGGAGCTTAATTCAGTTCTAATAACAGGTTGGATCTTGTACTAAAGCAGTATGTGTAAATCAGCGCGATGTGGGGCTGTTCTGAAGGGGCATCATGTTTCCTGATGCATCGTACCCCTATACCGTAAGTTTTTTTATCGATTCCACGGGCAGCTTGATGGGACAGAAATAATCCGGCATTCTCATTTATACTTGCACCCTACCTCGCTGGTCTGTCTGCAGCAGCCTTCACTCGTATCCTGGGAGCTTTGGGTAAAATCAATATGGATTCCCAACCTGGAGATTTGGATTGATGTTTATATTCGATAATTGAATGTGTTAAGGTGGAACCGTTTGTTCAGCCTTGAGGGACATGATCGCTTAGCTCTCTGGCCCCCCCATTTTTCTACATGAGTAACCTTCTAACTTCAAAATATTGTTTTCATAAACCAGTTTTCCTTTAAATACGAATGAGCCTAACCTATTGTTATTTATCTTTGTTAAAATTAAAAATTTGAAGAATAATGATTGCATTTTTGTTTTTTTAAGGGAATGCTTTGCATGTGAATCAGTAATGTGTTGTTTCTGGAGGACTTGTTTGATCTTTTGAAGAACAGACAATTACAGCCACGTCATTTTTTAGACAAGGGCTTTACACAAACAGGCAACCGCACATCAACCACCCAATCTGAAGGGCCCCTGTGTACACGTTTACGTTCTAGGAGGTATACTTAACATGGTACCAAATATCTGCAATGCTGGACTAAATTTAATTGGAAGATTGTCATGGGGGTATTTTTATTTGGGGGGGGGGGTGGTGGTCTTGCTGTAGCTGTATCTTGTTTTAGTTTTCATTCAGTTGGTTCCCATCGCTGAGCACCGATTCTGCTCTAAGGTCCCTGCAAGATGATTGTTGAGGGAAAAATGACACAAATCAAGTATCATCCACAGGGTTCCTTGCAAGAATAGAGGCATGTTATGCTGCCTTGTAAATCTGCCTAATGTTGTATATTGTGTGAAGCTATTACAGTACGGTATTATACTGCATATTCAACTGCCTTTCTTGGACCATATTTGCATAATTGGATCTTTATTGAAATTTTCTTCATGGAACAAACCTAATGCTATCCTTTTCTTTCTCTTTTTTCATTAGCAAACTTAAATACTGCAGTGTGAAGGTTCACCTGTTTTTTCTTTATATGATAAATGCACCTTTAAGATCCTCCTGACCTCCCTGAGCTATAGGCCATCAATGCTGTAACTACAAATAGGAAGCGAAGTGTTGCTGAAAGCTGTACATTCCCAGCCAGGTCTCACGGGTGATTACTACAATAGCTGATTTTTTTTAGCCTGGGGGATTTTAGGTTTTCTGACTGTACTCATTTCATATAATTGTTACACAGGGAAGATGGAAGATGCCTCTTTTGTTGCTGTGAGCTGATCAGTTGGAATTCCTCAGTAGCAAATATTTTGACAGTTTCTAATCCAGAGCAGTCAGATTTCAAGAATGCATGCAGAATGTTTTTATTGAAGCTTTTTAAAAGCCTCTCCACCCCATCACCCCCCCTTGCTCAGTCTAACTGAAATACTTCGTTATTGGTTAATTAAAAAAGCATTTTTTAGATATTTTTCTGTAGGTGAAGGTTCAGATGTTAAATATAGCTGTTTCCAATTCATTATGAATGTTACAGGGAATTAAATATAATTGGTCACACGTTTTGTCTTTTTGATTGGCTTCTCGTTTAGGAATAAAAGAAGAATTAAACCTGGATTATTTATGTTTCACTTCAAATGACAGCGAAAAGGATAAACCACTAAAGGACATAATACATTTAAAATTTAGTTTTAAAGATTTCAGTCATGTTAGCCAAACAGTTAGTCTTTTAGAAATGAAAAGTCAGTTAAATCTGGATGTGCTAAACGCCTTTACCTTTGAATTTCACAGCAGCGGTATATAGAAGCTTGTTACGTTAAGCTTCAGTTCTGTCAGTTATTCTGGGCTGTTTTTCATCGGTTTTACGAACACCCATAGCATGTTAGCATGGCCTCCGGAAGAACCATAGAAACCTTGTGTTATTGGAGGCCACACGTGTTAATTCCTCAATGAATCGCTAAAGCCTTAACTACAGCATTGTTTTTCTGCCCCCCGTGGACCGACAGCTCTTGCTGTTAATTCTTTCGGTAATGATGTCACCGCGTTAGTAGAGGGAGCAAACGCCTCCAGATTTTCTCCGTGCACCGGCTGGTTGATTTGGCTGGTAATGATAGCATTGCCTCTTTTTTTTCCTTTGCTCTGAGACAGATTAGTGCCTAACATGAGATAGTGATTGGTCATGAAAATGGAGGGTAAATACATCTTCCTTTTCCACGTTTACAAGAATATGGTGGAGATTTTACTTATCGTAAGTGTGACGTAATACTCCGAGACAGTCATGTGTTATTTTTAATGAAATATATAGAGGATGAGTTGTTTAATGAATTGGTGAAACCCAGCATGGGATTATGCTGCTGTGGTTTACATGTAGACATCAAAGACAAATGGATGGTATTGTCATTGTATAAATAGATGAAAAATGGAATTTATTTGTACAAGTGTGAGCCAGATGGAAATAAAAATGCATCTGATCAAAGGTTAACATTTCAGCTTTAAAAGAATGAAAACAGCACATGGTTAAGGTGAGCAGGTATGTGGAAAAACGCTGGGAATTGAAGGTAGATGGACCAAAGGCGAATAGGCCCTGCTTTGGCTGACTGGGGATTCGTTATTTCCCCCGAAGGCCCAAGTGCCGCCTCCATGCCCACAGATCACCTACAGGTGTATAACAAGAAGAAAAACTAAAGAGAGAGAGAGCTTGGTCAATTCTGTCTAAAATACAGCCCGAGATATAAAATAAACAGTGTTTACTTTGGGGAATTCATCTTTATTTAGCTGTGTTATTACAGTGCGGAATTTGAAAACGTTTTTCAGGCAAGTCCCCTGACACAGAGTCTCTTCCATACCTGCTTGGGCCCTAAGGTTTGCTCATCCACGCTGATCTGTCCTCCTACAGCTACACTGTTAAAGCTGTTACACCGATTAGAAACATGGTCTCCAAACACTCGTTTTTCCAAGATTTTGATCACCTTTATTCTGCTTAGTTTTATACTTCAGTGAGTAGTTGCTTGATTTTCTTTTTCATATCAATCAAATTAATTATAAGAATGTCAACGGAAGATGCTAGACTGCAGATTATTGCTTTTGCTATTGTTTTGTTTATGCTTATTAGAATGTTTGTCCAGCTCTATCAATCTTTCATGCACAACACAAATCATGCTTCATTTAAAGTTATGTGTGATCAACATTATAAGAGGTAGACATCAATGTTGACTTTAATTACCCTTGTATATTATTAGAATTTAATATATTCATTTTGGGTTGGTAACATTGACTGGAATCTGTAAGCAGGCACAAAGTGGCACAAAAGCAGAACAATTTCGTATGAGGATTTTTTGACTGTGAAATCCACTTTCTATTCAGACTGGTTGGTTTTAATTAATTTTGTCTAGGTTTTGCAATACTGACGGATAAGCAGAAGTGTGTAAACAACAGAAGTCTTTACCTATGTGTTGTTTCTTCTCTCTCAGTTGATATCACTCTTCATTAATAAGTGATCATGCAATACCAACAATATAAAGAGCTCCTTAAAATAAAATGTGACCCATTTTCAGAAGTCAGTTTGGGAAAAAAATGGGTGAGATCCAGCATTTATTCTCTGTTTTAACATTAATAGGGCAATCATTTCCCCATTCAAACCACTTGCAGTTGACAAGATTTGTAGTCCTAAAACAGCAGTTCTTCATTTTACTGTACTGCACTGTCACTGGTAACTGTAGTTATTGAGTTTCAGCAAAGATTCCTCTTCCAATGGAGATGAACAGTAGTTCCTCTTTTGCTTATTTTCTTTAACTTTAATCCACGGATTACTTTGCCACAGCCTAACAGCCTTAAATAAATACATTCAATTATTTGGTATTGCTCCTTTTAGGATCACATCCCTTTCAGCTTGTATCCCGGAGTCTTTTTAAAGCTGGAATGAATTACAACAATTAAAATTATATTTCAGCATTTTCCCTGTGTTTCAGGTCCTAATGGCGTAATTAATCTGCTTATATTAATCTTGTTAAAGACATGAAGATGTCTTTTCAAGAACCATTTTTAACATGTATATTTATTGTAGATGAAATAATATTTTTGGATATATTTTAGTTGCATTTTGTGTGCGTGTGTGTGTGTGTGTGTGTGTGTGTGTGTGTATATATATATATATATATATATATATATATATATGTAGCCTGTAGTTGTAATTATGCAATACTTTGAAGAATTATGGTTTGATTAAAAAAAGAATAATGATTTCATGCAACTTCATGAAATACAAACTTGCTTACCTGGAGTGGTCTGCATTAAAATTACTCAAATTACCCATAATGATGAAGCCCATATCAATATCATAGAATTTGTTTCATGTGATATATCTAGATCATATATATGGATATCTTTTTGAAAGAATTAATATAATAACACCATTTATTTGTAATATTTAAAAGTTTGTAATTGTAAATGTTTTAAACAAATATAGGAGCTATTTTCCAGTTAACTTTTCAGAACTCTAGGGGCTCCCTTTACACTCAACCTGATACCCAATGCATGGGGCGCCGAATGTGCCGGTGATGTGGCCCAATGCACGGGGCGCCGAATGTGCCGATGATGTGGCCCAATGCACGGGGCGCCGAATGTGCCGGTGATGTGGCCCAATGCATGGGGCGCCGATTGTGCCGGTGATGTGGCCCAATGCACGGGGCGCCGATTGTGCCGGTGATGTGGCCCAATGCGCGGGGCGCCGAATGTGCCGGTGATGTGGCCCAATGCACGGGGCGCCGAATGTGCCGGTGATGTGGCCCAATGCACGGGGCATTGGTCTTAATTATGGAGGCCCTGCACAGTTTAGACATGGCTTTCATTAAAATGTAGAACACTAATATGTTTCTGCTAACTGTTGTTACAAGTCCTTGTATCACATAGTTATTTCATCTGACAAAGTTCCCATTCTTCAGTCATCTACAGGCAGAGAGAGAGAGAGAGAGAGAGAGAGAGCGAGAGCAGATGTGCTCCACTGTGCAGCCAAACTGACTAAGCTATGCTAACTGCTGAAAGCAAACATAACATGTCCAAAAATGTTTGGTTCAGTTACTTTAAAATGACCGAAGGTGTTTGGTAAAATGGAATGAAAGACAAATCTTTCAGACTTATCGAACAGTTGTGGGAGTAAATTTCACGATCATTGAAATACAGATGGAGTTGGTGAACCAAAGACAAAGTGAGCCAAGGCATCTTATTTTGTACCATTCATGTTATTCATTTAATGAAGTAATTTTTGTTGGCTATTATGGTCAATGGACGAAGGAGGTCTGCACTTCTTGATGCTGTAAAAAATTGCCAGACTGTGTATAAGCGGTGAGTTTTAAAACATGGTGTTTCTTAATGGTCCCTGGAGGTGTGCTTTTTTGTATGCTTGAGTGGGATACTTAACATGATCTGCTTTATCGAGAAACTGAACTACATAAACAGGTGAACCACTGTCTAAGTTGGTTTAACTAGGAGAATGTACTCATTATTAAATGTTCTTATGGTGTAATAAGAGTATGAAGCTTTTCATTCGTTCATGTTAATGGTTTTTTAGATTCCTTTTCAATCCTTGCACGAGTCCCACTTTCAGGTGGTAAACAAAGTGGTTAAAACGGCGGGGGGGGGGGGGATGAGTGAAACGAAGGGAGAGAAGGAGTCCATTACATCCAAACAACCTTCCCATTATCGAGGGTCATGGCGAGTGAGATCGAAAAAGAAAATCCGGATGAACACACTGAAAAGGTTATCACACACTGAATAGCTGTACACTGGCTCCATTGTTACACACGAACCAGTGAGGTCTCCATGGCTATACAGGAGGCACTGGTGAGGTGAGGAGAAGTCAGGAGGTCGTCGTTTTGGGATATAATCGCATTAATAAAGCTCCGGTTTAATTCGTGGTGTGCTTAAAAAAGTAACTTTCACTGATTTTATGTCGCTCCTAGAAAGCTAAATGGAAGCTTAAATGAAGGAAAAAGATGAGATAAAAATGATATGAATGTCACAATGGTCCATTTAGAGTATCCACTGCCTTTTGTTTTTTGTAATGGGGTGTATGTGTGTCTGTGTGTGTAAGAAGTGGCAACACTGGATACATTAGAGAGACGTTGCTCTGGGCCTCAGTGGAATTCCATCAGCATAACTCCGACTTTTCTGCACTCCAGCAGGGCTGAGCTGCGAAACTGATGTTAAATGGTGTGACTGCGGAGGTCAGGACTGATTAGCCCCTGTCTAACCTATTGCACAGGAGCTGTAGATCTCAAGCCGCTTGGTTACGTCAACACACTGCTCCGATCATCGCTATCGTTAACGATCTATCTTCCCGTAGCTTCGTTTGCGGCGAGATCGAAAGGCTGTTTCGGGTTTTTGTGTGTGTATGTTGGGGTGGGCAGGCTGTGGAGGTTAATCACAATTAAAGTCAATCCCTGTGTTCAAATGTTGTGTATATCTTTATTGTTTGTATTGTGTTATTACAGCCTTGTGCAACATTTGTTACATCTCAGTCGAGCTACAGAATGAACAGCGAACAACAAACAGTCACCCAAATAAAAATAAAGACGACCAAAAGATATCAGCTAACCTTTCCAGGGCTAGGAGCAGCTTACAAAGCTTACCATTCCCTTCTCTGTTCCTCGCAGATTTTACGCTTGGCTGAAAGTTGCTCATAACAGGATGTTGAATATATAGTGAAAAGAAAGATTATGCCTTTCTGGTTGCTCTGTTCCTTGATGTATCTGCCATGTCATGCTGCCATTGTCTCCCGGGTAAAGGATGATAGTTCAGATACCTACTCCCCCTCCCTTGGTGCTCCAAATGCTCGCCTTTGAAGTTTTTATAATCCATCTGTCATCTTTGCATGGGGGGGCACATGTCCTGTACCACTCAATTATGGAATTTTCTTTTGCCAGCTAGAGTGAAGCAGGAAAGAATAATATGGGTGTCTGAGAGGAATCTCTGTCGTTCGCATTCCTTGGATTCAAACGCACTTGATTTCTGTCTTCTGAAAGCGCAGATAGAGTGTGTTAGTCTGGGGCTGGGATGCCTCAGATGCCACAAGTGTAGGAGGTTTGAAGGATGTAGGAACAGAGGGTCAATTCTGTTAATTAACACTGTCTGGTCTGAGTTTAGTTATTTAGCAATTTACTCGTATCATATTTTATTGTATGCAAATGTTCATTGCTAAAATACTTGAAAACCCCAGAATTATGATGTCACTCACTAACATAGGACTCTTTGGAGATTGTGTGATATGATTTGCATTCATTGCTGTTCACTCTGAATATTCATTTAAGTATTTGGATATACAATCTTGATATACAACATTAACTAACTATATGCAACTTAAATAACATATAAACCAAAAATGACAGGTCTGATTCACTTCTTTGCAGTAGAACAGGTATCCGAATGTGGTGGTGGTCATTCTGGGGACTTAAGAAAGCCCAGATTTATCACTACGATGGCTGTCCATCCTTTTTCTACCCACCTATCCTGGTTAGAGAACCATTATGTGAAAGATTTCTGGAATACTGAAATACCAAATCCAGACTGTCAATAGTATATAGTAATCAGTTTGAGTGGTGCCCATTTGTTTGTTGAGACACTGATGTTGCCCATTCATCATAAAAAGTCCTAATGACACCCAATCACCCTTTTAACATCATCTTGGCAGTTCATTTCCAGACACTTCAGTTGCATCTGCCTGCAATTTCACAAATGTGGAAGAAGTTAATGCACAACTCCATTGGAAAAGTGCCATCCATATCCTTTGATGACGCTGAGCATTTAACAGGAAGGGACACAAAGGTCCAAGGTGGGTTCTGTGTCTTGATATAAAGATCTAGATAGGTGAAGGACAGTATTAACAGGCCCCCGCACTAGGAGGAAAAAAGTGGCTTTATTTCCAGGCACTTGATGAAACAGTACCTGTTTCCTGTGGTATAAAAAAACGCTGTTTTCTCAGGTGGAAAGATTGAAGCTGACTGGTCTTTATAATGAACTGAAAAAGTTCTCAGTTTCACTAATGAAGCAAATAGTGTGTTGCGTATAATTCTAAGAAAATGTATGAACTTTATTTGGCATTCTTTCTTTGTGTGTTTTTTTGTAGCGAGGGGAGGGCTAGACAGGAGGAATTATATTGAAAGTGTATGCCTTGCAACTTTCTCCCTGTAGGAAATGTGTATTTGAGCAGTAAGCTCATGATTTGAATATTTGTAATCCATGCTTAAAATTTACAGGCCAGATGAACTTTCTGGCACAGGACTGTCGCCATAAGTAGGATTTTCCCAAAGCTCTACAAAATTTTAAGCCATTTGAATGGCTTATCTAATTTACGAAGAAAGAAGAAGAGGAAAAAATATATAATTTTACACCCTTAAAGACAGATTTTGTGTGTATGGGCATTTCACTTTTTGTGTTGTTTGTAAGCAGCTGGACAGGTGAAATATAAGAAAAAAAAGTAATTAATGAAATTATTCAAATCTAAGTTAGAAATAAAAAAGCAGGAGATGACCAGGGCCATTTAAAATGAGACTTAGCCAATATCGACTAGTAGAACTACAAGTTAGGGAGTCAGGAGTCTGCCAGAGCGGGAGAGGTGAATGCTTTCTTAAACGATGCTAATCAGCCCAGAGAGGCCTGACCTGTGTCCCCATTACTTTTCTGTAATTCAGATGTGCTAAGAACCTGAAATTAAATGTGTCAGTACGCAGACCTCGAAATGGTGTGTGTCAGCGTGTGTGTGTGTGTGTGTGTGTGTGTGTGTGTGTGCTTGATTCAGTAGGAGAGGGTGAGTGATGGTACATAAGTGACTGACTCGCCAAAGCAGAGTAAAAACACCATGGCCTGTGGCGTTGGTGGTGTCGGGTGATCAGTAAGCCAGACGTGACTGTTCACTCACCCCGGGTTACAGTCTAATTCAGATCAATAGCTTTTTGAGCTTTCATTGATAAACTGGCTTTCATTGATAAGATGGTGGAGGGGCGGCGTGTGTGGGATATATGCATATATGGTACATATGTAAGGGGGCTGGTGGGGGTTTAGAGTGGGGGGGGGCAGCTGTACCTCCACACATACGTGCTCTTTGTTGGACTTGGCTGTTAGCACTGTGAGAAGCCTGGCTCTTCCTGGGCATTATATAGATTAATTTACTGTTCCACAGGCCTCAAGCGACACCTCACAGGGGAGCCCGTGTTTGCGTCTGCCGGCTAAGGGGGCCGCGCGCGGCTGAGGGTAGCCGCCGTGAATTCCTGCTGAAAGCAAATAGCGACTTCTGGGCTGGATATGCGGGGGATTGCGGCGCGGCTGTGTGTTTTAAGAGGTGCATCATCTGGTCGGGGCGGCTCATTATCCCACTACTCTCCCAAGCGGCTTGCACTCGTGTTTAAGCGCCTTTTTTTCGCGCATCTGAGGTGCATTCTTTAAAATGGGAGAACAAAGAGTGTGCCTGCTTTAACTGGATGTAAAAAATACGCTACATTCTGAATTTATCCTCAGCCTTTATCACAGATGGAATTTACAGTGGGTCAGTTACGGTGTCCTCTGCTACTCTAGTTGGGTATGACAAAACAAAATGTTTTCAAGAAAAATTGGAAAAAAAGGTAAAGGGAAAAAAAAATGTCAGGGCACAGAAATTTGTGATGTTTATCTATTGTGAAATGCAATCTCGTTTGCATAAGTGACACATTTGTAATGATGACAATTCTTCTGCCGTTATTGCTTATCGTTTGTTGACTCCAGTCTTTGCGAAATGCCGAGATTCGCATTTTGTACAGGGCCCAGGATGCCTTGGATCTGGTACATTCCAGTTTAGCTTAATGTGTGTGTGTGTGTGTGTGTGTGTGTGTGTGCGTCTCGTAAAGCAGCAACTGCTTAAATAACCTACTTTTGTCTGACAACAGCATCAGTCGAGGAGGTGCATATATGTAGAATGCTATTTGGAAGAGGCTTCTCGTGGACGTCAGCTTTTATTAAGCGGGAAGGTGTCATGTTTGTAACGAAGCTGAGTGCAGATGGCAGAGTGGAAGAAATGGATCACTAATTTTAACAATGATTAATGAACAGAGATGGAAAATGAATTACATTGGTCTATTGGAGGCAAGGAATATATTTCTGCTAAAATGTTAACTTTGCCTGCCAGACTGCTGTCAAAGGATAATTATTATGCATTACATATATTGTTTTCTACAATTATTTTTAAAATCAACATTTATTCCTATCTTCCGAAATATTTTAGGGTTTCCGTGCTGGTCTTGTTTGGGGGAATTATAGTACTGTAGCAGAAGCATGATTTAGCACAGGAAAAATCCCACAGTTGTATCTGCAAGGGAACATCTATCATTTGATATTTTGTGAAAAAGGTGGGTTTCTCCCTTTTGTTTGAAATGTGCACATTCAGAAAGGTTGTGAAGATGATGTAATATATACAAGATAAATAATCATTCACACCTCCTAATCCAACTGACACTTTCTGATTCTGCCTCTATTTCGCTATATTGATCCCAATCAATAAATGTCTCTGCCAAAAATAACACATATAACAATGCTTTCTCCAGTGCCCCCCCCCCCCCCCCCCCCCCCCCCCC
>JAABNX020000021.1:24183552-24230797 GCA_015163995.2 Mormyrus lacerda | reverse complement strand
ATTCGGTTATAACGATTTGCCTGAATCATTCCACCCCCAGCACTCTGTACTGTCTCAGACTGGTTGCTAATTTCCCATCAGAATTGTTCCAGCTGCATTGGGCCTGATGTCTCAGGAGTGCTGGGTGAGTGTGGTTGCCATTCAGACACCTCCAAGGCCTCACAAGTGCTATAAAGTGTGGAAATGCAGTAAGTAGCACATGCTGAGAGACTCTCATCAACATTAAATAGAAACAGGAGGAGAGTTCATTTAACTTTTTTGTTTTTTTTTTAAGAAAATCCTTCTCCATATCTTTCCCACAACTGTGCGTTTGGAATGCAGCGGGAATTGAGAATTCAAGGAAATAGATATGCATGCACTATTTTGAATTTAATTAAGCTCCTGATGGGAAATAGTTTAGACAAGGAAAAAAACAACCTCTGGAAACAATATGTATGTGTAGAAGATCTCAGGTTACACAGCATATGCTAAACACTCAGAGAACGTGTGCAGAGCATTAGTGAACAAGGTGGGTAAGAAGCTCTTGGGAGCCAATTTAGATTGTGACTTAAGGCAAGTGAGTTTTTTTTCTTTTTTTGTGCGTCTGGGTGTGTGTGTGTGCGTGTGTGTTTCCTTTGGCACACCTCTGAAATAGGGGCTATGATCGGAACTCCCTCCCAAACTCCAAGGATGGCCTGCTTCGAGATCTACATCTGCACCCTACCCCTGTGGACTGTATGGGTCAGCTGAAAACTAAGTTACTGGGTTACGTGTTACACTTTTAAGGAGGGAGGATGTAGACTGTGGCATTTTATGGGTTGGACTGCTTGTGTCGTATTTTGTCTGAAGTGTCTGAAATTATTGGTAGCTCTTTCTCACAGGGGGTTTCTCCCCTTGTGTTGCTTAATGAGATGCACGTCTGACTGCCGAAGTGTCAACACCAAGGTTACAGATATACTCTTTAACTCTGTTTAAGGCTGTGAGATGATATAAAAAGACTAGTGCAGTAGGAAATTACCTTTATACCAAACTCTCTGACTTCTTGAATGTGTTGCCTGCATTTTTGTTTGATATAATTCTGTTGTATAGAGTATTGCTCTCTTGGTCTCCCTGCTGGGACAAACATGTACAAGTACATTGGACTGATTGAGCATTTGGCTAATGCTAATGACATCTAATGTTGCAAATGGCCAATATTCTGTGCAACTTGTAGGGATTTGGCGCAACTAGCTTGGCAGGAATGAGGTTTGTTTATTAAGAGGAAAGGCTTGAAGAATTGCAAACTTAGCGCGTTCGAAATGGTTACAAGCGAGTGGCGTGTTCATGCTACCTCAGAGTGTTTAGTCATAGCGAAATCACAAAGAAAATCAAGAAATGATTTACTTTCTCTCTGCGTGTTTGGATTTATTTCAGTGCGGAAAATATAATATGAGAATAAAATTTAAAAAAAGCTTTGGAAAAAACAAGGTGCATTCATAAGGGATTGGCTCAGATTAATTTGGGGGTGGAGGGGGGGATTGTGTGATTCAAAATAACCTTGAATGCAGTTATACAAGGAAAAAAAAAACTAATTATAGGAAAACAACAGAGTCAACAGAAGCATAGCAGACTGATCATTTCTATGCACATAGCCAGATGGATGTTAGTCTGCCAGATAGATGTTCATGTCCGAGACAATGGTGGTGGCACTTTGAGATTTTTTTGGACAGGATTAAGGTTCTTTAGACTGTGTTGTGACTATATTAGGTTTGAGGGTTTGTGAGTAGTGTTGTGTGACAGTGTTGACCATGAGGTTATGTGTATCACGTGAAGGTGTAATGCTTTATGGACAGTGTTGGTGGCGGTGTTAGGCGTGAAGGTCTGCAGGAGTGTTGTTGACTGTATTAGGTGTGAGTGCTTGTTGACATTGTTGAATTGACTGTGTTAGCTATGAGGGTTTGTGGACAGTTAAGTGTTTTAGGACAGTGTTAGGGATGGTGGGCAGCATTAACAATGACTTCTTTTGGATGATTTTATGTGACAATGTTAAGTATGAGGGAATGTGAGCACTATTAACAATGAGGTCTTGTGGAAAGCATTAAGTGTGATGTTTTGTGGACGTTTGCCATGCCTGTTCTGGATGTGGGGGTAGGACCATGCATCTATTTGAATTTGAAGTGGATGATCTGGGTGAACACAGTGGGATGTAGAGGTGCTATGGGGAGATCTTTGGGTTTCATTGGGGTGTGGGGACCATGTTGAATGCTAAGAGTTAGCCTACCCAATGGACATGGGATAGTTTATTTTTACACAAGATACAGTGTTTGTGTGGGTCCAGGGTTTGAGTTTTTTACTCCCGGATCAGAGATATTTCAGTCAACAGGGAGAAACTCTGTCGCACTGCAGAGCAGATAGCTTCACTCTACAGTCCACAGATTGCGTATTTGCCAATCAAATGCCATTTTGGGAAAGTTATGCGAATGCATTATTGATTTTATGGAGTGATAAACAGAAATTTATACAGCGACAAAGAGTTGCATGACATAGTTTATGACTGCCAAAATATTGTTCTGTTCCTACTTTGTCCTCTGGATTTACAATGGCCTTGATAAGGCAAATTGCCCCCCCCCCCACTCAGAGTTTTGTGAAGGTGGGACTGAAAGTGTTGATCGTGGCCTTCGTCTGTTGTGATGTACATATGATGGCAATTGGAAACACCTACTTTATTTCTTTTAAGGCAAATTGATTGGTGTGATAAACGTAGAACATGTTCATCTTTCTAACCAAGAAACAAGCATTGTATCGCTGACCTTCATTTACCAGTCTTCAAAGCACAATTGCACTTGAAACATGGTCTGATTTGATACTTTTTTAACTCTTTCAATGTCGCTCAAGGAGGCCGTTACAAAAAGGTGACACAGTAAACAGGTGCACCCATTATTCTCCAAGCCTGTGGCGATACATCCACATTACTTAGACTGACGGGAGATAATGAGTATGACACTTTGGAGGTTTTGCCTACGTTGGCTCTGACTGATTAAGCCCGGATGTTCGAATACCGTCTTAGTACTTGAATTATAAGAGAAATTACAGTACTGTGTGATATTCAGGGTAAAATTTCTTCCTGGTGTGTAGAAATATCAGCATTTTTGGGTCCTTGGATTTAAGGACAGTGCTGTAGGGAGGCTGTGTCTGACCCGTTACATGTCAGTCCTTCATACACGCACACGCGCACACACACACACACACACACACACACACACACACACACACACACACAGCACAAACAGCCTTTAAAGAGCCCATTGCCCTCATTGACTGTTCAGAAGCCTGTGAAAAATACAGCAGCTGAATATAAATTTCTGCAACTGCCCATATTCTATCCTGTGTGTGTAGATCTGCGCTTTTTATGGTTGTGACGTCAGATTTACAAAAGCATTTGCAGTAACATGTTTGGTTAATGCAATACCTGGAATTAAATTACTTAAAACCAATAAAGTCATTTTTAAAGAGGAGAAGGATAAACACTATTTGCTGTTTATAGTCAAGATGGCACAGCTGCAGTTGCGATGGAGTTAATGATAATTATTTAAAATTTTTTCATTGCCAGATAATTATTTAAGAGGTTCATATAGTCATCAGTGTAATCAGTCAAGAGCGATTACTGGAAATCCACAGGCAAACAGATGGCACTTGGACTTTTTTTTCACATTAAACTATTACGTTTAACACCAGCCCATCGTAGGAGGACAATCTGAAGGACGAACAATATAAAATCACTTCAGTTCAAAAACACAATCAAAGTCATAATTGGGCCTTTTGGACCTGGGCGCCCAAAGCCAGATAATCAGCCGAGCGACAGATAAATGCAAAGTCGCGGCAAAGAACGGAGGGTCCAACAGAAGAGCCCCGAGCCTTGCTGTGAGACCCATCACTGTTTTCAGACGACTGGCGCCAATACGCTCGCTGTGTTTTGTAGTGCGTACTTGTACGTCACCGCCCACGTTGTGCTGCGTTCGGCCTGGTGAATGTCTGTGCCAGCAGCCTGTGCACGTTTTTTTTCTTTTTCTTGTTTTTGCTGTACATGAGTAGAGAGGAAGAAAAGCCTCCTCTTCTTTACGGCACCGACTGGAACACGAAGGAAGCTGCCCTACATTCCCTACTAATTGTGTAACTGGAAAGCTTTTTAAATGAGCAAAAACCCCTTTGCAGCCCACACATTCAAGCACTTCCCCCTTCAAAGCAAATCACAAAAGAGCATTTTGGGAATAATAATAATTTCCAAAAGCGTCCCTCAGTAATCTGTACAGTATCGCTGAAACTTTAACCACGTTTGTCTCTGGTAGAGATCTTCAGTGGACTGTTTCAGTCGGATCTCCTGAGCGGCCAAACAGACCTCCAGTTATTGAAACTGATTAATGAAAGAACTCACTATAGTATAATAAACTTCTGTTGTTTATTTTTCAAATCTTGCCTTGGTTTTCCAGTCTGACTTAAAAATTCCCCTTTTTATCTACCTGTGTACTGTCATCTTGTTACATCACCTCCTAGCCCCGTGAAAAATTGTATTTTAAAATTTACTGTCATTTTAATGCATTTTCATTCACTGTGGCAGTGCGAAGAGCATGTCAGAATAGCAAAAGTGCAATAAAACACATTTTTAATTAACCTTATTGATCACAGAAACAGAAGCGACTGTAATTTGCATACATCACGCACGATCAATTTTTCAAATTTTGATTAATTCGCGGTCTTCGCAGAGGTAGGGGTCAGATCTTTACTAAATAAGAAATTAATTAAAGTATGATGGAAATGAATTGCTGTATTATATTTGTAAAAATGTCACACAGTATTGCATACCATTGCTTTATTAAGTTGTATTCCTAAGAAAGGAAACTTTTAAATTAATGTTAAGTTAGCATACTGTAGATCCCCCCTATTCAAATCTGGCCCTCGATTCCAAATCCAGGCCTTGTTTTCAAGTCTCCCAGGTAGTTAGCTTAATAATTTCTGGTTCTAATTGGCCAGAGGCTTCACAACTGGCTCTCAGGTAAAGGAAAGCTGGAAAAACAGCAGCGCTCGGCCCTTGAGGACCGTGATTTGAACAGCCCTGCAGTAGATAATAAAAGAAAATACGGGAGGAAAAACACAGCAGACAGATCCAAAGCATTAATAAACACATTTAATGGCGAAGGGCAATATGTAGCTTCTTGAAAATAGTATAATGCAGTGTATCGATTCATAATGCTTTTAAATGGATCCACTGTACGCTATTCAAGGGCAAAACGATGGCTGCAATTTGATTTTATGGCGGCGGTCGTTTTTGCAGAAAGCTTTTTTGAATAGGAACACAAAAGGGTAATTGTTTTAGCCCAGATGTTACTTTTGCACAACAAGCAGGATACAATGTTCCTACTGAGCTGATGAGCCCAATCAGTGAAATGATTAAAAATTGATTTTGTCCCTGTAATTACAGTATGTAAACTACTTAGCCAGGATTGCAAAGGAAGTGATTTTCTAATTACGTATATACTCTGGTGTCTAATGATTGTTTTTTGAAGTAATGAAGAGAGAGCCCTAATGACTCCATTGTGCTCTAAAAAAAAAAGAAAGAAAAAGGCCGTTGTTGGGGTAAGGCATTGACAGACAAAGAGCTCAAATTTAATTTTCACCACTGTTAATGTGAACGGAGACTTGTTTGTTAACATGCAACCGGGGTGGTAATGTTTCCCATTACAGGTCAAGTACCCACATTCCCCGAGTTAGGACCTGCCCAGTTTATTAATTACATGATAGTGATAAAAACAGGTACAGCCAGAAGAACATTCCTCTCATATAATTTCCATTGCACGACTTAGATGATAAAGCCTTCCGTTTGTGTCACAAACTCCTTGTCTTGCTTGTCTACAGTCAGAATGCAGAATTGCAGGTTAATAGACCTACAGATCTTACGATTCAAGCACAAACCATTTGTACTTTTGCGGCAGTTTGGAATGCACATTATTTACACTACTTTCCCGGTTTAAGGTAAACTTTCACGTTAAAAGAATTTATTTGTCCCTTTGACAACCGTGAGGCCTCCAAACACTGCAGAGAAATGCCCTGATCATGAGCTTCACATGAGGACTTATAAATGTTTACCTTTGTGTAACATACTGAAAAATGGAAATCCATTAAATTTCCATTGTGATGTTAGACTTAAAATATAATAGTACACATAATATCTGATTCTGATCCAGATGAACGACAGTAGACATTTTATTTCTGATCATGAGAAAAACGCCCCGTTGTTGAGCCTTGCTATTGAAGGATCTGTCGCTGAAAGTATGTGCCAATTTAACAACAAGGCCATTATTGTCTGACAGTGGGGTCAGGCCTTATATGGTCGCAAAGTTTTATCCGCTTTTCAAAACGAATGAGCGTTTGACACATCAGCAGTCATGTCAACAAGGTGTCGAGTTGTTATAAAACGTGTCCTTTTTGGAAAATCTAAAAATGGTCTTTTAATAGAAAGAATCTATTAAAATACTGTAATCATTTCTCTCCTTTTTCATAGTGCCAGATGAACTTAGAACCTAATGTTTCATTAGGATTTATTCTGTGACACTTCACTCAGAAGATACACTTGTGGCTTTTATACATCATCTAAATTTGGAAAGGAAGGTTTCCTCTCACTCTAATTTGACTTTCAATTATGTTTCATAACTTTTTTGTGCTGTTAAATTTGAGTAAATCACCACTTGACATTTTAAAGGACATATTGTTTTTTACCCACTACACTTTTCACTCTCTCTTCTAACACCTTCTGAACGTATCTGGAAATGGAAAGCTGGATGTGTGTAGCACCGTCAGGAGGTGACAGTACAAAGCTGCTCTCGGCCAGCTAGAGGTAATTAATGCAAAGGTCAGGTCTGATATTCTTAATTAATGAAATACTGATCCGGCGGAAACAGGGGTAAAAGACGTGCAAACTAAAATAACAGAACAATTAACAATAAATTGTTTTAAAAAAAGCATATTCAAAAATACTGCCAAATTTACTGTGTAGTGAAAACAAAGGGAGGAAATTATTATTATTCTCTAGTATTATTATTATTATAATAAAACAATAAAGAACCATACTAATGGGACCCTTATATATTCCTGTGAAATTACTCTGCAAAGAGTGAATAGTATGAGTGATGTTTTGGATGATGATATAACTTGAGATAGAGAGTTTTACTTTCTCTCTCTTTATAGGTGAATCTTGTCTAATTTTACCCAAATTCCTTGTGTGTGATTTGTACGTGTTGGTTAGTTTTTTGGTTTTCAAGACTGGGTCATTGCTTGAACTCCAGCGCCATAGTTCAGTAGATGAGAGATATATTGCTGTTTATCACTGTGATCTGTCAGATACACCTGCTGCACACCAGCCCTCGTCTCTGTACTTGTAGTGTCTTCCTTTTGTGTGATTCTTGCATTGGAATGTAATGCACAGTTACTCAGATTTCATTGATAACTGGTTTATATTGGTCTTACGCCTACCTTCTCAGGAAAAAAGCCCTTTGTCACACAATGGCTCATTTACACCCATTACCAGCATTCTCAATCCTTCTTGGTATTGCTGTCACTGCCTTTGGCACCATAATGATTAATGTGATCTAATAATAGTGTGCCATTATAGTGTCTTTATTAAAATGTACCAACATCCTCTTGAAGTCCACCAAAAGAAGAGTATCTTCCACTCGTATGTGTATATTTGTGTTTGTGAGTGTGTTATATGTGTATGTGTGTGTATGAGAGTCCTTTCTGTAGGAACAACAAGACCAATAATTAAAATATATGGACTCTAACAATAAATGTGACTGTGTTGATTTATACTACAAGAAACTTACTCTTCTATTATAGATTATTATTATTATTTTTATTACTTGTCTGATTTGCATTCAATCAGAGTAAGAGTGTCAATGCTGTATTTAAGATTAATTTTGTCGGCGTACTTAGGTGTATACCTGAAATGAAGTTTTCATAGACTTAAAAAGAACTTTGATTCTTTATATCACCGTGCAAAGTATTTTTGTTTACTAAAATAATTGTAAATCTTAAAAAGGAAAAAAGTTAGCAATGTCATTTATGCGTTTTAGCTATACTGAATGGAAAGGACTTAACTGCTTAGATTTTTGAAGTTTTGAATAATAATAATAATAATAATAATAATAATAATAATAATAATAATAGACATTGTACACAATTGGTATAGTTTTGTTTATGATGAATATGAATA
The DNA here is from genome assembly GCA_015163995.2 of Mormyrus lacerda. Lineage (NCBI taxonomy): Eukaryota > Metazoa > Chordata > Actinopteri > Osteoglossiformes > Mormyridae > Mormyrus > Mormyrus lacerda. Next base: position 24,222,576 of record JAABNX020000021.1, on the reverse strand, counting down.
TGAATGTTTATGTCATTTGCTGTTGAGCAGTAAAACTTCATTCCTTTCAAGGAAACTGAGTTTTATGCGCCTCATGTCTGTAATGTGTTGACAGGCAACAGGTGGGAAACGCCTGCTCAAGAACATCCTATCTGGCCAAATCAAAACTGTCCAAACATATGGTAAGTGTTTGTTGCCCGTAATAAGATCTTGCAGTCTGTTTATTATCTTCAGCTCTAACAGCCTTAAACAGCTTTCGGATATTAGTGAGAAGCCACTTGTTATTTCTTTCATTATTATAATTATTTCTTTTTTGCTCTTTGCATCTGACCTGTTCCAACAGCTTTGCACTCTAATCATGCATAATCTACACACGATTGATCTTAGTTTAGACGTGTGACTGATTTCGTATTGCACACGACAGTTTCAGTGTGCGCATAGCCTTTAGAGGGCACGTCGGTGTACTTACTCAGAAAACAGTCTGATCTTTGGCTGTGTATATGCAAGAGAGAGAATGACTATTATGTGTAATTGTAATTCTAATTATTTTTCAGTCCTCCGTTTTATGCTAATTCACTAGCGCGATCTGGTCCAATCAACCTGTCAAAAATTAGCTGTGTGAAGAAAAGAAAGTGAAAGAATAGTCTTTAATGTACCTTGTTGAAAAATAATAGAAGGTCAGTTGCATGTATACTCTGTAATCTGAGAAAGAGAATTGGCCATGTTTTGAAACAGCCCCCTATAAGAGTGTGCAGTCAATACTTGCAAACAGACCACTTTTAAAAGATCTTCTGTGAGGCCTTGTTCAGTACAGTTTGCCTAGTCAATTAATTAAGTCCTGTGTCCTGGGAACCCTTATTGAAAATGCAACTTTTTCATTTCAATCTTCCAAACAACATATCAAATTCTAATAATGTTATTTTTTTCTAGTTTTATTTTTTTCCCTGGCCTGTTTCATGGGGAAAAAGCATCATAAATACCAAGTTCCTAATCATGCGCTTTTTCCATAGCTGAGAAGTGTAGAATCTTTCTGCTTTGCACAAAGAAAGGAATGAAATGTGTGGCTTCCTGAATCAGGGCAAATGTAGCACTTATAGCACTGAGTCGTACTCCAAGTGCCCCCTATGCATCTGACATCAAAACCAGCACTTCTCAGTGAGGTCAGAGGTCAGAAGGGATACGACATGAGGTCATTCCAGTGCAGTTGATTACAGGTGGTTGACATGAGAGCCCACTTTCACCACCTGTAGCTCAGCAGACTGTTTCCAGGCAACAGGGGGGAAAGTGAGCGAGGACAGAGGGGATGAACAGGTAGTCGAGAGAGAGAGAGAGAGAGAGAGAGAAAGAGAGAGAGAGAGAGAGAGACAGTAGAATATAAAGAGTTGGATAAAGACCAATGTCTGTAGCATATAGTCGTCCAGTAGCATGGTCCTGCTGTACGCATGATTCAGTCTGTGGGGTGATAATGATAATGATGATAAGTGTGGATGACTGCCCTTGTTTGACGTCTGTGCATGCAGAGAGAGGCCTGTGTAAACGTAGCATGGCTAATTCCAATTTAATCTCATAAGTGCCACCATGGCAGAGGTGGGTCAGATCCTTAAAGTTACACTGTTCCTTCTAACACTCCAGGCTGTGTTTCTGCTGCGGCTTGCTGCCCCCCATCCACGAGGATTTGTTTATGTAATGCCTGCACTTGTAAAACCTGCCGAAAAGACTCCAGTATCACAGCGCAAACGTGATGATGAGACGTGGATACAGTTTAGGAAGAATCTTCATACTGGCTACACAGAGCTCTCTTGATTTACAGTATATGTACTTATATTTTAAAAAGGAGGCCAGCAAACCTCGATTCTAAAGACGGCAGCTGGATTTAAACTTCATCTGCTCTCCAGAGGATGACGCAAAGTTAATGTGCTAAAATATGAGGGAGAGTACAATATACTGCTCATCTGGCGACGAAGTGAATAATTGTATGGCGTAATGTAATGCAGTTGTATTTCTCGAAGGAAGTTCACTGCAAGTTCAAATTATTTTGGTAATCAGAAAAACCCCCCTCCCCCTTACCCTCCTAAAACCAATTTAGTCAAATTCGGTAACTTATGCATAAAGTTTGATTAATCCAAGCATGCAAACTGCAGGTACCTGCAGAAATGTACCACGATAAGCGTAAAACGAGCTCTGAAAATATGCATTTATGGTTCACACCGCAGGAAGGGGTGTCTTGGGTGTGATGTCGTAATATAATTCGTGCAAAATAAAATTTAAAAACAAACAAACAAACTAACAAAAAAGAAATAAGTAAATAAATGAACAAGATAATTTAAGCATTAAAGTTTAAGCATTGATTGAAACATTACTTGTGTATTAATTGAGTATACTACTACCACGACTACTAATACTAATAATACTAGTAATATTACTACTTCTACTAATAATAATAATAACAATGACATGGTAAAGGATATATGTCATGGGAACGACTGTGGCGGCTGGCTGTATTTGCTGTGGTCAGCTAGGGAAGTCTAAAGCCAGCGTGCACTGGCCCGCATGGCAGAGGATGATGGCTATAAGACTGTACCACTTCAGCTGCTCGCAAAGGAAGGAGTGACCCATCACTAATAGGGTATGAATCGGATTGGCCCTGGGATTTTTAGGCTGTTTATAAAATGTCAGGGCTGTGTTTGTGTAGGAGGATTTCCTGCATGAAATCATGAATAACTTTTTGATGATCAACCAGAACTTGGTTGTTCCTAATGTCGATTCAGGATGCTCAGTTGTCAGGCACATATTCTAATCCATGTACCTTTTATTCTTCAGCCTTTGGTATGGTACCATCACTGCATACTATTGAGATATATTGTATATTAATGTCTGTATAATCTTGCTATAACTTTAATTTTAAATTACTACTGTATATTAGAACATCAAAAATGAAGACACAGCACAACTCAGGATATGAAATCTTTTGTAGTTCTTTAAATGCATGTATTGAACTAATGTAATCGTTGTTAAAAATCAACCTTGCTCAGATTTCTATTGTTCTCCACAAACCATTTAGAAGATGATTCTAATTCCAATTCCAATACTTTAGACACGCACATAGCTATCTTTTACCACAATTAAATGTGGATTGTGCTTATAGACATTTTATAGACAGAAGAGATGTAGGTCAGGAGGTAACTCAGTAGTTAAGGGCATGGATTTCTAACCCGTGTTGCGTGGCTATGCTGTTGTACCCTTGAGCAAGGTACATAATTTAAATTGCTACATTAAAAATATCCAGCTGCATAAATGGGTAAATGGTAAATCACTTTGGGGAAAAAAGTGTCAGCATAGCAGTGAAATAATAATAATTAGGTATTAAGGACAATACTGTGCTAGTTTTGAAACGTTGGAACACAATGCACACTGCAGAATTGCAGTATATACAGTGGGGATCACTGAGACTTGGAGCCAGTTTTTATGTCTAGGTTGGGATATATATGGTTATTTTGCATCTGTATATCTGCTTTTAGTCTCAGTCAGTGAACAACTGAACCTAAGCATTGTCTCTAGACTTCTTGTTTATTATTTTTATAAATATATTATTTGTATGTTGATTTCCTATTGAAACTATTGTCTTCACCGGTTTTCACTGGATTGGAGTAGTGATTTGACAAAACACATCCATAAAAAGCTCCCAAAGAAGACAAATGTTATAAAGGACACAGAATTGTATATGAGCAAAAATGTTAAACTATTACTCTAAAGAATTACTACTTTTAAAAATAATGACAAAACTAGCATATTGCAAAATACTGATTTAAAGATAATGTAGCATTATAAAACTCTGCTATAAATGTTGCTGCTAACTATGGAATGGATTCAGTCAGCTCTCTTCAGTATGTCTCTTTTTAGGATATAAAAGCATTTTTTCAAACGCCAGAAATTGATAATCAGAGTGATTTGATAAATTGATTATCAGATGCATTGATTTAGTGATACATTGATTGTCCGACTGATTTAAAATATGAAATTGTTTTAGGTTTTCTTAATCCATAAGTTAAGTGTTACTTAGCATTTAGTTCAATACGGTTTCAACCCATGTTTGCTTTAACGTGAGTTTAAGGAAATACACGACACATAAATTATTATATAAGGAAAAATCTAATCCCAACATGACGAACTTAACCCCTACCCAGCGCTAACCTTAACCATAAGTAATCAAACAAAATATTTTTTACTTTTTGACTTGATTGCATTCACAGATCTAAAAAATGGTTCCCACAATGTAAAATAGCCCCAATCCAGGCACGCACGCATTTTTATTTGTGACAAACACATATCTTCCAAACCTAACCTTTCTCTTCAATGTTTTGTTTTATTATTTCGATTTGCTTACTTTCTTGAATCAAATGAATACCTCGAAGGATGTCTCTGTCCCCTGGCACCTTTTTTGAGTTGGGGACCAAACTTAAATGCTCCTGGCATTAAACACAAAAAAAAAACCCAGAGCACTAGAGAATGTTTCTTAAGAAATAAGGAATGAAAGGGAGAATTTCCTGTATAATTACTGTTAATTGTTCCTTTTCCCCCCGTTACATTCCAGTGCAACTTCACTGTTTTCATTTTATCTTTAGGTGGTATCTTTCATGCAGCTGTGTAACTGAAAAGAACCGTTTCTACGTCAGGATTATATTATCTACTGCCCTTTCTACAAAATAAATCACACATCTGTTCCGTTACCTCTAAAATATGTTTATTAATAATAAACAAGACTAATCATGCCGTTAGCGAAAGAAATCGGCAGTGATGTTGTGCTAAGCAGGTTCTGCAGTTCAGTCATGGCCAAGGCCTATGGGCTGTGAGAGGCTGCAGTACAATGGACAGTGCTGATTTTCTGGCTGATTAGGATAGTTCCCACAGCACTGCCAGGTACTCATGCCTGGTATACGACTACACACAAGCTTCCCTTCTCCTCTTCAGAAAATGTAACCCAGATGGTGATTGATTTTTCGAGTGCTGACATCCCAGCTTGCTAGTGTGTTCCCACCTTCTTTGTGCCGAACCAGTCAGGCAAACTAACACGATGATGCGATCATCTGCTCCTTTGCCACTATAGGATTGATTGACTGAGCACGTAAATTTTTTTTTTTTTTTTTGGGGGGGGGGGGGGGTGTGTCTTCCAGACCCTTTAAAAATAAAAATCCATCAGGTAATAATTTGTATTCCTTCGCGGAAGCATTTTGGCAGCTGAAATCAAATAAAATGTTCGCGTTATAGACTGGTTTTACCTCATTTCAATTGAGCAGTGAATATTTCACCTGATTTGTAATAGTCCAGCTGAACGTGTTCTGAAGCTGTGCAAATAATGTGTAATTATGGCAACAACTATATGACATTATTACTTCTGAGATAGATATGCTGACTAAATGAGAATGTTATACTTGAATGATTATTATTAAGTTGTACGATGAGGCTTGCTGTTTACTGGTCAATCTACATCCCAATGGCGATGAGCTATGAGTAATGACTGAAAGAACAAGGTCAAGAATGCAATCAAAGATCTTTATTGGTCAAGCGTACAAAGGATTTGTCTTGATGGTTGGGCCCAACAAGCAAAACAATTGAAGGCAATATGCAGTAATGTACACATGGATTTTTACCCAGAGACCCTAGTCCATGGGTCACCAACATGGTGCCCGCAGGCACCAGGATGCCCCCAAGGACCACATGAGTTGCCCGGGGACCTGTTCTAAAAATAGCAGAACTCACCAGTGAGCAGCATGTAAAATTTAATTTCATCCTGTTGCTATTCTTCTTTAATCACATTTGGATTTATATGGATGTGAAAATGACAATATCTTAAAAAAAGCATTTAAAATATGTGTATTATACATGACGTTTAGGGAAGTTTGGGAAGCGTTTCAAACTGGTAGCCCTTCATATGGCTCAGTACCTGTGAAGAAGCTCTCAGTTTCAAAAAGGTTGGTGAGCCCTGGTCTAGGCTGTCTACCTCCAGTCAGAAGCAGCTTGTAATGTAGCAAAGGACAAATAAATAAATAAACTGCTACTATAAGTAAGCGCTGGTGATACTAGTTGGTGAAATTAGGTTTGCTTCCCACAGGCTGGTCAGGTTCATTCTTTATGACAGAGTGAGGGGTTCATGGATCTTGACACATAACCTCACTTCTTCAGATCCCACCCAGTCAGCTGCCAAAGGAGCTTCTACACTGCATGTTCCACAGGGTGGAGGCCCCAGGGAAGACCCAGGACACACTGGAGGGGTTATACCTCCCGTTTGGGTTGGGGATGTCTAGGGATCTCCAGAATGACCTAGAGGCTGTAGCGTGGGGAAATAGTGCTTGGTCTTTCTTGATGTTGTGACTGTCTCCCAGCAAAGTGATGGGAAAATTATATGAGATTATTGTTGCAAAAAATGCAGGGAGAAGGGAAAAGGAAGGCATCTAGTAGATCAAATTACAACAGTGGTGTAAGTAAGTCAAGCAGGGACACATTATTTTGTCCTCAGTTTGAATTATAATGTATTTCCGTTACTGTAATGAACCTGAGAGGCTGTGATGGTACAGAACTTATTTGGTACTGTGCCTAAAGCTGGGTGCACACCACGAGCAGTGACCAAGGTCGACAAATGGTCAGCTCCTGTCCATTGTGTAAATTTGCACGGGGACACACCGATTCACGATTAGAGATGATGGGTTTTCATGACAACCAAATCAAAGAACTTGGTTTCACCAAATAGTTTTGATGCTGATTTAACATGCTCAGTTGGCCGAAACAGAGCCAAAGGGGACCAACCGTGTCTGACAGCCACACACAACGGCAAGACAGGCAGTCACCGACTCCGGTCGGCATCCTGATCCAGATCGTGTAATACGTATACAGCCAAAATCATTGTATACTTATGTACTAGTCAATATTGCAGGGAAAATCAGACAATAGGAAAACAACAAGATTTCAAACTAGTTTCTTAACAACCACATTTGCATTGTGTATTCCAAACTGGCATCCAATAATAAGTCATTCCTAAAGCTCTAGTCAGCTTCTTCTCTGTGCCTAAATCTCAGTGTGATGTTTGAATCAAGCCAGATTTTATTTGTCTCATTCATATGATAGATGGTTTGTGTCTCATGTGGCTAAATGCTAACAGACTGGTCTGAAGCTCCAGGGTCACGAACAGCCAGCATGTTACAACACATGAAACAGAGTAAGGATTATAATGTGACTAATGGTAAAGGTCACTGAATCTTATCACCAAGATCTCGTGTCTGTGTCATGTTCCGTGACAGTTGCAGAGAGCCATGGGAGACCCAGAATGATGATCATCTGAATGTACCCACCTACGCTCAGAGAGGGAAAAAGCGCCTTCTTCAGAAATTTCACATGTCAAGGCATCTGGTGTATTCTTTTTTTGGTCTTTTCTGTTTGTCATGACAAACATTCTCAATTGGATTGGCAACGTTCGAAGAGATGCCGCCGGTTTCAGCGCGCAAATATTTCTAAAGAGCCGCTCGCCTTGCCAGTCACTATAGTCTTGTGTCCATCTGTAAGATCCGGCACTTCTTTTGATTTTAACCCTGACTGCCGTGGTACTGAAAGGCATAGCCAGGCTTGTGGGATGGCGCTCTGCCACAAACATTTACGCGTGCAGCTCCCACGTCAGCTGTTCACGGCATGATCTCCACAAAGCAGCTCATCCACTGCCATTATCTCTCTCACTTAGAGAGAGACACGGTTATGGATTTTCATATATATTCTTCCTAGAATCATTTCTGTTTTTTAAGTGTCTTATATGTTCGCCAACATAAGCCACGCACCATCCAAACTATCAGCAGTGCCTGGAGCCTTAGCGATAAATTCACCACGTCTCTGATAGTGTGTAGAGGAGATACATATTTGGGGCTTGATAAATTTTGCATCGTTATATACATTAATGTTCTAAAGTTAGATAGGCAGTAACAAAAGGCTGCTTGATTTTACTGTAGTTGCATCTGAGGGGGGAAATGACCTCATCATTGAAGGGAGAGGACTTAGTGTGCTATCACATTGAAGGATTGTGTTTCACTGCCATTTTGAAAAGTCATTCTATACTTTTCACATCCTTTGCAATCATTTAACCAATTTATTTCAACAAAATCTGGTTGTCTGTGTCGGCAGCCCGTTAGGAACTGACAAGCAGCACATTTGGTATTAATGTCAGCGGTTGTTTTTTCAGGTCTTCCCTTTATTGCCTTTGGACAGGAAGGCTGTGATTGGCTTTGTTCAATCTTTCTGGCAGTCAGCATACTCTGACATCTGTTCCCTTCCAACCATTTTAACTAATTTTGATCAGAGGGTCTGTGACACAGAAATGCAGTGTTAAGATTCTAACACAGGCATGATGATAGGCAATGGTAAGCAAAAAAAAAAAAAACAACAAAAAAAAAACGAACTGTTAAAAAGAGATGTCGCTTCAAAAAGATAGACAGATGGAATATCCGTTCCTGTATCACTAGGTAATCTTTTATCAGGGAAGAGTATCCATGTTTTAAAAATATGAAATGAATGAGCTACTAAAATGCTTTCAAGTAAAAAAAATATATATTTTAAGCATCGTTGACACAGGAAAGAAAAAAAAATATTTCATTATTTATTTCTTAAAGTATTTAAGAAAATATTTGGTAAAACATGCTGTAATGTTTGAAAATCTGAGAATGTCATCTGTATGACTTTTCTGTAAAATGACAGGCATAATATGTGGTGTAGGCCAGTCAACATAATGGGTGAATCACATGCCAATATCGATGACAATCCAGCCTGGAGAGAGAAGTGATGCGCACTGAGCATCTGATGATCAAATTATCATGTATGATAGTCGCTCTTCTCTGCCAAGCATCAATAGTGTGGTAATAATGTAACAGTCTTATGGTCTGGTGGTAGTAATAACAATAATAATTATAATAATAATAATTATGATGATACTACTACTGATAATAATAGTTTTCAGTTTATTATCGAATCATAGCGAACATTGTTTTTGTCACATTTATTGTGACATATAGAGTATGCACAAGACATTGGTCACACCAGACGAAAAAGATCTGTTACGTACATTTCAGTAACTAAATAAAAATGACACGTGCAGCTAGGTCCGTGATAACAGGCATGTCATGACATGTGAGTTTTCAAAGCAACTGCAAGCGAAGAGGCCAAACAGTCCATTCTCGTATTTCTAATACATTAGTTAAAAAAAAAAAAAATCATTCTCAAAAATAGTGACAGCATATGCGGAACGGGCAAATCACGATGCCGAAGATGAAGAGTGATGGCGAGGCAAAGCTCACCGATAGGAATCGGCAAACGTGTGATAGGTTAGCGGCTAAACACCAGGACGTACTCCAAAATATCCAAGAACCTTTATGACCCTGTTTCGACCAAAACTTTGCATTCTACCTGAAATCTTGGAATTCACGGCATGGCTGCCGTTCAATAGCTGCTAAGGAGCAAAGACTCATGACCTTAGTGTAAGGAACACAATACCTGGACCCCTAAGGACTTTTAAAAAGCAATATGCTGTGAGGAGGCATTTTAACGCTCTTTTCCTGTCTTGACTGGTCGCCATTTGTAGAAAGCCCAAGGATACCCTCAACCCCCACTGTCTGTTGGTATGGGCAGCCATCTCATGGGAGTCATTATGTCCAGTAATTGGTCTGCACAGACAGGCAGTATGAGGTCATTATAGGGCCAGGTGCTTCCAACACTGTTCCTTAATTATGTTCCCATATTCCATGTTGATAATGCCCCTATACTCACTGCTTAACAGATCACGGAATGGTTTCATGAATGCTAGGATGTCAGACGTCATCCAAGGCTTCCCAGTCACTTGAGCTAAACATCACGGAATCTTTATGGAATGTTTTAGAGTGAATAATGCAGAGAAGATGTACACCTGCTTTATCCCTCAAAAAACTAGGCTTTCTTATTGAAACATTCTCCAGTGCTACACTACACTTAGCTCAGGATTTGCATGACAGCATTACAAGAATGACTGAAGCTTTTCTTAAGGCACAGGGTCACCGCACTCCTTATTATGTCCTGTAAATGAATATATTATTAGGTGTTTCCTTTATTTAGTCCGCCCTCTGTTATATGTACTGAATATCAGATTAAACATAGAAAATGGGGCTTAAGAATTAAGGAGCCCAGCGGCCTTTATCCATAGAGAAACCCCAAGCAGCTCAAAGTGAAAGGCATTTGTTCAATACCACTGAAAGACATCAAGAGAATTTTTATTTGGTGGTGGGAGGCTGGTATGTCGAGGGACGATAGACACTGTTGTGCAGTTACACAGGCTAAATGATATTAGCATACCTCTCTTCGTATCTCATACATATCTATATGGCTGTTTTCTTAATAGTGTCTTTCTCTAAATCCCCTCCTTCCATATGAATGACTCAGTAATTCCAGTCACTTGTTAATTTATCTGTATTCCACTTTTTTTTTCCCCACCGCAAACTACTTGCCATTTATACCTAAAAAGATTATCTTAAAAAGAAACAAATAGGACACATTTAAATAAAACACTCAGTTGTAGATCTGACCCTCTGCAATATCATTGGATTTGTATTTATAATTGCCTCTTTTTTAAATGATTTGTGGCCAGGCTGTCTTCATACAGTCTGCGTTAACACTGACAGATGACGGCCAACTGCAATGACATATCGAGAGCAAAGTGCTCTGTGGAAGTGACATCTTTGACAGGATTGTGGGCAGGGCACAATAACATCATGTATGGCAAATAGTGGAATAGAGGCTAAGCTCTAAACTGTTATACACAGTTTGTATTTTTTTTTTTGATATATATTTTTTGGGAAATATTGTAAGGGCCTTTTTATAATATGGATCTTACAATTCAGCACAAGTAGATACTGTCCGGGGATTCCTCTGGTGCTGTTGTCTATTTTCGCTCCAAGAAAGAGATGCCATTAGAAAAAAAGCGACCCCATAAATGATGAAAAGTTAATGAAGAAGTAACCTAATGATGTAATGAATATTGTTGCACAAGGTCGTATGGAACAGTCTTGCTATATAAATAGATGAAGCAGATATTTTTTTGCAAGTTTGAAGATTGTGTGCTGAAGCTTGTTGCTAGTATTGTTTGGTGTTAAACAAGTGATAAAAACAAAATAAATAAAAGACGTACAAGGTTTGAATGATTTGGGGGGGGGGTGTGACCCTCGGTCATAATTTTACCGAACACTATTCCAGCATCATCACCTATCTGCACAGACTGACTTATTGTCATGTAAACACGAGCTAATTACAATGCAGTGTGTGTACAATGCGAAGTAGCTTTAGCCAGTGAGTGACTGACAGGGTATGGAAATCCCACCCACCGAGGGTGTCGAAAGTCCCGATTTTCTCATGCCTTTCATGCTGTTGAGAATGTGCATGTCGCTGACCTGTTTTGGGGAACTAACTAGCTGAATAATAAAAGTCACATCTGCCATCGGGGTTACAAATTGCTGCCGTTAAAAGTTGATGTCATTTAATATCTGTATCACCACATACCCTGTGTGGGCTGGCTTCCTGTCCGGGGTGCTTGTTCACTGCGTGCCCTGTGCTGTGTGTGGCTGGCTCCAAGCCTCCCGCCCCTTTAGCACACTGTACAGGATAACAGATGGATTGATGGATGTCTACCACTGTTCAACAGCAGAAGAAATGTCATACATTTCAAATGGTGAATGTCACCCTAATTTACTAATTTGCTGTATATATCTGTATAACTGTATATATCTAGGAATTGTACGAAAAAGATTATAATAAATGAAAGGAATATTTAGCATGAAACCATGCAATTCATATCTCAAGGATGAGATATAACGTGAAACTTGAATTATTTTTGTTATTTTCAAATTAACATTTATCAGCCACATGACAGTTACATGTTATTGCATGTTACTCGTAAGTACATTAAATGTTATTCTTAAGTGCATTTAATTGATATTGTTGGTGAATAATTTTTGTGAGTTATGTACATTTTATTAGCATGTCATAAATTCATGCGAATACTTGTGAATTTAATAAACGCAAGTAACATATATCAAAAAAGAAATGAAATGCTAATACCTTTAGAAACACGGTGATTCCAGACAGTCTGGCACTTGTTTCAGAGTAACTGGTGGAGCAGGACTTTGTCGGAAACAGCTAGATGGTCCTTTTAATTGGCTGCCCCCTCCCCCATTATGTAATTGTTAGAGATGACTTGAGCTTCACCATCATATATAAAGTCAGTGGGATGATCTGAACGCACATGGGACAGACAAATGGAGGCCAAATGTAGGAAAGGGGAGGAGTGGAGGGAGTGGGAGGGGCATGCTTGTCTTCCTGGTCAGATTATGAAGTCACACTGTTGGGTGGGGGCCTGTCTGGTGGACAGAAGCTCTTTCAGCTAATGGAATCCGGCAGTGAGCTTCAGCTCGCAGTCGGGCTTAGCTGAGATGTGGGAAGGCCTTCATTGTGGCGAGGGGAAAACACTCCTTAATATCTAAAATACAGAGATTGTATGCACAGAATTATACATCTTTTAGATTTCATTGAGCTTTTTTGTTATGAATTATACAGTTTTCCAGTACAATCACTGTATTATTAGTAACTAATGACTTTGGAGCAGGCGAGAGTTCATTCAACTGAGTGGAGCTAAACAGTGAAATATTCAAAACATTTGGATTGTTTACTTTCTTAAAAACCTATTATTTTTTCCTCTTCTCTCTTACGATTTGAAATAATCACAACACGTGCATGTTATATACTGTCGATGCTTTGCGAGTTGTTTACATCAGAATGACCGCAAATGTATTTTACAGTTGTGATATTTGGACAATCAGAAGGAAAATAGATAGGCTGTTGAGATTATTGTGAAGTTGCTATTGCTTAAACATCTAGAGGGGCCAAATAAATCTCTCTAACTCAGTGGAAAGAACACGAGGACTAAAATGACAACAACATAAGGGAGAATATCTTTAACGTGAAATCATTTCCTCTTCTTAATCAAAAAATGACAGGCCCAGCTCTGAAGTTTCCATCTGTACAATCTGCATACTATGGTTTGGACGCCAAGATATTTGAGTCATATATGTTTTAAGATTATCTACTGAGACTGGATTTATCCTGGTCTAATCTGAGTGGCCTTTTTCCAGTCCCTTTCTGTCCTCCATAATACACACTCGGGCCAAGTGCAGTATAAAAACTGTGCATAACCTTTTTACCCCAAAGTCATGCTTTCAGGTTCTGTCTAGTACTCACTAAAGATACTCATGGTGAGTAATTCAGTTTTACATTAAATTTGGTTTCAGAAACACTAAAACAATATAGACCAGTATACAAGGACACAAAATGTAATTGCACATCTGGAAATATTTACATTACTCTCCATAATTTTTTGTCATCTTTCTTGAATTAAAGAGGTATGTTTTGGCAGATTAGTTAAATGAATTAGTACAATAATGAAATGTATGTCTGATAAATGAGGATTTGACTTAAGCATAAGCTTGATGGGGTCTGTACATATGATGAGATTTTTTTTATTGTTCTATTTCAGAAGACAGACTGTAACGATGAATTTAAGTTTTAAACAGACAATTATCTTATTAGAACACTTGTTTCATTTTGTCCTGATGTCTCCTTCTCTGCTATCTTACAAGTTATTTCGCTGCATGAGAAGAACAGTAGGTACACCATCACCACAGAAGGTATAAAAATTGCGATCAGCATGCAGATTTCACATTCATTGTGTGCCTTGCTTCAAACCTTTGCCTTGAAAGGTCTGGTAACCAATAATGTGAATCATTCATGTGAATCAATAATAGACATCTGCTCTCTAATATAATCCACTACAGCTGATTTGGCAAGGAAAATGATAAATTATCGAACGGTACACATCGTGCTACATGCTAAATAATATGTGTATTTAAATTGTGTTTGTGTGTGCATGTGTGTAAAATTAAGTCCAAAAACGTGTTTTTATCGTAGTTTCTTGGAAAAGAGAACGAGTGAGAGATTGAAAGTGAGTATATGTGAGGGAGAGATGCTTTATTGAAAAGTATAAACTTTTCAAAATGAAGTATGAAATAATAATCTGTGTGTGGCCTGTGAATGCTGAGAATGCAAACATTTCACAATAACGTTTAAACAAACGTTAAACACCTCAGAAAAAAAGAGAAAGAGACAAAAAGACAAGGCACACTGAGTTAATTATGTGTCCTTGTGGAAACAAAAAGTAGCCACTGCTGTGGAAAATTACTTACCTTTAGAATATACCTGTAAATCAGAGGGAAGGTGGTTGTCTAGAATTGATAAAGATGGTCTGTTTGGGGAGCAACTGAATTCACATGAGACAAGTAAAGAATAAGAATGTGCAACTTTTTATGGAGGGATTGTGGTGAAAATGTACAGTATGAGTTTAACTTGAATTTAAGTGCTTTTTCCTAAGTATATCAATATAGACAAATTGGAAACTGTATCAAAATACTTAGTTTATTATAAGTCATATGAAATATATACCTTAAAAATAAATTACATATTTTTCATAAAAAAACAGACATACTAACATTTTCATAGCTGGGTGGTCAAGCCCTTTTTATCATGTTAACATAAAAATAGGTGAATGTCTAGTTTAAAGTGCAGGTGTGATTACAATCGGGAATTGTCTGGTGAATTGTCTGGTGATACGTAGGGCTTGCAAAGCTTATTATTACAAATATTAATCAATATGAGGTTACTAGCCATCATTTTAAAGCTAAATTTGAAAAGTATAAGACTTGCTTGTGCTGATCATATTTCTGTATGAAAGCAGACTTGCAAAAGGTATGTGTCATATCGCACTTTCCTTTGTCTTAAATGCAGTATCTTGCAATATGCATACTGTATGTTCATGGTTTGATACAGTAATGGGGAAACGTATCAGTAGCTACCTTTCAAACACCAGCTTTACCCTGATTAACTCATAACAACATTTCACATGATGGTAGCTAGTTGTTTTCATTTTTATAATTTCCAAAAAGCCTGCAAAATAGACAACAGTGCATGGTTGATGCTCAGAAATGCCAGCTTCCAATGAATGGTGTATGTCTATGAATTTGCAGAGGGAATATCTTCTACATAGTGGACAGACAGCATTTTGGGCTTAAAAGCAAAACTTGTTTCTGCATTTAGTTTGTTTTGTAACAGTTTGTTCTCAGTTTGGTTGGTCATTGGTAGCAATATTGTAGTGGTAGATATATGTAGCAGTAGCTATTGTGGCTTTTGCTGTTTGCACTTTAAATTGTTTTGGCTATTTTCTGCGATGTTTCACCATGGGAAACAAGCATAGCTTCTTGTACGCACCAACTTTTTTCACAAGATTCCTCTTACACCAGCATGTGGGCTAATCTAACACGGAAAACAAGTGCAAAATTACCTTTTTTTTGTCACCAGCTGAAAATGCAAGCATCAGGTGAGGCCTTAAACCAATTACATTAAGTCCATTGATCTGACTTTCATCTCCATTTAACATTAACTTTTCTAGGATGTGAAAAATATTTGTGTTTTGCAAGGTCAGTGGAGGAATGTGGTTATAATGTATGTTTAGATATGTTTTTGTTCTGAAAGGGATAGTGGGTGATCTGCGTTTGAAGACATCTGGATGCAATGAAATGGCATTTAACTAAACAAAAAAGGAATCTCTCCCAGCCACCCAAGTGCACATGCATTTTTGCTATTCATCCAGCATTTTCAAGTGTAGTATATGGACAAATATTTTACTGCAGCAACCTTAAGAGTTTCCAGAGAGATCTTTCCAAGGCAAAATTCCACAGAAATGATCTTGCAGTTGCTTTACTTTATAGATAAACATTAATGTCTGCAGTATTAGTGCAACTCTTAGGCATCAATGTGAGAGATGTGTATGTGAGCAGTATGTATTTAGTGTCTTGGTAAATCATACTCAAATGAGGGCACTTGAACATTGCTGTCTAAGGATGTGTATATATATATATATATCCAGATGTAAAATTGGGTTAAAACCCAAATAAGGCCTTTCTCTCACAATGAACAGACTTGAGGTTGCTGATGAACGAAGCAGCACAGAAACCTACTATGACGTCAGCCTCAGTTAAACTTTATTCACATTGATGAAATGTAGACAAGGATTTGAACGAGAAAAAAAAAAAATGCAAACGATACGGTTTCAGAAGTCTCCATAGTTAAACACGGAAAGATCAATTGTCTGACATTACGGAAAGACATAACCAGATAACCGTCAATGTGCTGAATTACCAATCCAATTAAATAAATATCAGATATTTTGGTACATTTTGTTTTTCTTCAGTTTTCAGTTTCTCTTTCAGATTTATGGCTACATGATTCTCCCATTTTCTGTGACAGGCTCGAATCAGAAGGACAAGAAAACAGACTTGCTCACTAAATCTGCAAATAAACAAAAAAAACATATATTTTTTTTTAAATAACAATTATACGCAAATTCTGAGTGCAGAAGAATCCAATAAAGGAACATGCACAACGGAACATGTAACTACGGTAGATTTATTTACTCCTTGGTAACATTTATACAAATAGTCTTCAAGCCTGAGAATCACACATAGGAACATGCTTTGAATAATAAGCATTGTGAAATCTAATCAGATTTATAATAGGAATTGATTGTTGTGAGGCAGAAGGGGAATGTGAGGGGTTGACAATAAACTGAAATTTAAGTGTTAATTTTTATGCTAATCTCCTGTCATCTCCACGTGATGCAATTTCTGCGCAGCAAATATGAAATTGCCTTGCTCCCAGAAAATGTCAGCTTGCCATACTCTCCAAGCTCGTACTTCATTAGCTATGTGTCTATTAGCCTGTGACACAGCGAGCTACGAACACTCAACGCTGCTTCATACCTGCTCTGTGACTTTCAGACCTTATATATTCCAGCCCAGTACCTGCAGATTGGCGTAGGCTTTTATGCGTTGTTATATATTTGGTGGTTCTTGCCTTCTGAATAAAGACTATTTAATATAATGTAATGACATTCCTAAGAAGACAAGTGAGGGTAGGAGTGGCAGGACCTTCCAGGCTGACACATAGTAAAACAGCATTTTAGATTTTCATTGTTCCCTCATACAGCCACTCTAACATTCTCACGCACAAACACACACATAGATATAATGCCAATACATAGAATAGAGAGTGGAATAATAAGGTCCTGTAATTTTTGAAAACCTTTGAACCTCCATTTAAGTGGAAGGCTTTCTTTAAGATGGCCTTATCTCCTCGCTCTTTCTCTCTTAGTTTGTTTTAATAACCCATTTTTTTTTTGTACCTTGGCTTGTGGATCTTCAGAAGCAGCACCATTGTGAAAATGCATCCAAACAACAGGGAACACGAGTTAAAGGTTTGCTTATGATTCACATATAGGTCAATTAAATGCACCAACATCTGCTCTTGCTTAACAAATAGCACATAATATTGAAATGTTAATGATGCTTCTTATTCAGGGTCAGAATTCTTCTTCAGCTTTTCTTCTCCCATTATTATCACCACGTTTTATACATTTAATTTATTTTTAAAATCATTACAGGTTTACATGAGTATATGTGTATGTATGCATTACATTTGTACTTATATCTCAGCCAGTAAAGCTGCTCTGTATAAATGTGCTTGAATATAATAGTGGAAATGCTCCTTTTGCTGAAGTGGCGTAATGTCTTATAAATCAATAATGACACAGATGGACCAGGGATAATCTATTTAAAATGTCTAACAGCAAAATTTGCCTTACGCATAATTAAAGATTCTACTCTGCAAATTTATTTGTTTGTTTATTTGTTTGTGTGCTTTACTGTTGTTCTTTTAGGTAGATGTTTAAGCACTGAAATATGATGTACCCTAAAAGCACAAACACTGGGGATTTAAGCTTTAAGAATTGGATTCTTCTGCAGTAACTCATTTAGAGCATAAACCAAAGGCTATATAAGATTAACGTTTGCCAATAAACTTTTAACAATTCATATATATATATATATATATATATATATATATTTATTTTTTATTTTTTAAATGGAATTCTGATTGAACATGTAAATATTCCTGAAGGCTTGATTTTCGTTTGCAATAGCTGGGCTTGATTTAGCAGCAGGAGGAGTGAGAAAATAAAGTGGAGGCTGTCAGAAGTAGCAGCTACTTGGACGGCTGACAAATATAAGCTCTTATTGATCTGATGAAAATAAAAGATCCCACAGTGCAATGCAGCGTTTAGCTTCTTGTCTGCTGCACATCACTGGTGGCCTTGGTTTTGGGGATAGATTTTTCTCTTGCCGCATGGACGGGATTGAATTTCATCTTCGACCTTTTCGGCTGAATTTTCCTTGACCCCTGCATTTTGCTGTAATTTGCCGCATTTGTTACATTGCACTTGACATCAGGGTCCTGCTCTGCTCCTAACCTCCATCTCTATCTCTGCCCCATTTATTTTATAACAGGGAAGTGGAAACCACCTTAGACTTCATTCCTTGCCACCCTTAATCATCTGTAGTTCTTGCCTCTGTGTGTTCTAACCTCCTTGGCAGACCTTATACAAGAATGAAGTTAGCGTGTTAAGGTAAGATGTACTTCCTTATTTGCCAGTGTTACCACACCATGTTTTTCCCTAAGAGGTCGGTCATTCATTCATTCATGCATCTTCTGTACCACATGTCCTACACTTAATATGTTCCATTATCGAATGCTGTAGTAATTATATGTACCAGGAAAACAACCGCATCTTCAATATTCCTCCTGCCTGCAATACTGGCAACAGGTTAAGATTGTATGTCATCGTACAAAAAAATTTGAAGGTATCTGTTTTGTAATCAAAAATACCAAAGCGAAATACAAAGTATATACAAATGTGAAGCTTAAAAATGTACTTACAGCTTATAAACTCCTTTTAAACATTTCAAAACTCCAGCTGAAAGACGAAAGTAACATGCAAACACAAGAACAAACTAGTTTAGTGTTGTTTATGAGAAGACCAGTTTCCCTATAGAAAAATTACACATAATAAAAAGTACAGACGTAATTAAAACATTATAAATGGTGTGTTTTCTGCTTCAATTTAAACACCCATAATATCTATAAATGTATATGTTTTTTCTAAATGGTTGAATCTGAAGTAAATGTTTAGTCTCTTCAGACATGTACAGATATGTTGTTTGGAATGCTATTGAGTTTTACAAGACCTGTGTTTACTAGGTAGGAACTTTAGCATCAATAAATGTGCCTCTAAGACTGTATGTGGGTAGATGTGTGTCACAATCATTCAAATCAAGCCCGCTCTCCTTGAGCATATTGTAAACATCTATCGTCAGTGACAACTATCTAGAGGCAAGACCACGACTCTAAGAAATTCCCAGAGCCCCTGGCACATACGACATCTTATGGCGTCCTATCAAAACTAAGCATTTCTGTTGTTTGAAATGCGACTGTCAAAAAATCTGTGTGATTGTGTGAACAGTTGGTTCAAGCATCGTGTTTTGTTTTACATTTAGGTCAACATCTCGCTTTATTTTTTTTCTCTCTTTTTGGTATTTTCGTGAGATACTAATAGGAAGTTTCTCATTGAGAAAATATGCTATTTTTCCCTCTAGGACTCACTAGTATCAAAGCGACTTCCATATTAGTGAGGACAATAGACTTTTATCCTTTGTGCTGGCCTCTGCATGCGGCTGCGCTTCCTGAATTAAACTGCTAGTTTCCTGTTCTTCATATGCACGGCCACATCTGGGCATCTTGCTCAGATCCCCGGTCCTTAATAACAATCACCTTCCCTTTCGGTCTCTTCTGATCGTCCCTAATTCACTCTGACAGATAGTGCCTGACAAGCCGGCCGCTCTCCCCTCCCTCCGTGACCCTAACTCAGTCACCAAACTCATATAGCCTGTCATTTTTAATATCCGATTTCGATTCTAAGTTATGTGTATTACCCAGATGATGAAATCAGTGTTTAACTTAATGCAGAATGGATTCTCTCACATTGTGGTCCAAGTGAACTGAGAGACAGAGACAGAATGAACTAAGGATATGAGGATTAAACTCTGTTGATCTGACTTTGTTTTCTGTTTTAAATGATATTTTAAACACGTTAGTGGTGGCTTTCAAAAGTTTCTAATGTGGATGCAAAGAGACGATATTTTTTATCTTATCATTCTCTCTCACTGTGTAGTATTAATACATTCCATGACAAACACACATATTGCTAATGTTACACATTTTAACAGGGAGGTGCTTTAGCTTCAATGCAAAAGTGCTTCCCAACTCCAGCTTGGTGAAACTGGAAAAGATGTTATATAAATTGCATTCAGGGAACAAAGAAATCGTGGGTAAATGGACAGTTGCCAAAGTCTGTCTTATTCTTCCATAACAGACCAGTTTAGATATCCATAAACTGGCAATCTGGTTGGTGAACTTAATGTCTTTTAATCACACCTCTTTTTGATGACACACTTTCTAATGGTATTTATAAATATTGAATATAAAAAGTAGACATATAGTAGATATAAAAGTAAAATAAGAAATGCTAATGTCATACAGCATTCACAGACCACATAAACAGTTTTGCATGAAATGTTTTTTGGTACCGTAGGGTGTCAAATCCAATTTATCAATCCATATTTCTACATTTCCCTTCCTATGCCCCTTTTATACCTCATCCAAAATATAACTGCCGGGATGGGGCCCTAACAAACTCATAAATGTCACTGCACTGTGTATATTTGTGTTTCTTCTTCTTTCGGTATTAAAACCAATATTGTTTTTCTAGTTTCTTGTTCCTCATTTATTATATCTGGAATTAGTTTAGGGATGTATGTATTTTTTTGTATTGTTAACATGTTGCAGTGCCCACTTGCATTGTCCTGTCTACTCTAGTTTATGTAGGATATGTGGTGAAATAATGTAGATAGATAGATGGATGGATGGATGGATGGATGGATGGATGGATGGATGGATGGATGGATGGATGGATGGATGGATGGATAGATAGATAGATAGATAGATAGATAGATAGATAGATAGATGGAACAGAATGCGAACACTTGGTGTGAATTCAGGACAAGGATGTTTCGTGGAAAGACAGTCAGAGCATAACAGAACCCAATTATAAACAAGGCAAACTGAGAATGATATATTCAACAAAGTGAGGGAGAATTCAGAGAAACATTTATTCCAAAACACTATTGGCATGGAGCACAGAAATAAACACAAATGCCTGTGCTTAAGAGCAATGCTCTGTCTTTTGTCTTTTCTCATCTTGGTGTAGCTGAGAGTATTTATAGTTCTCTACTGCAATGAAAACATGCAAAGCTTTGGAGACAAAGAATGACTGCATCTTGTGGCAAACTGCATGTGCATTTATTAGTTTAATACACTAATGTTATGTATGCGTATGCAGGCTGTATGACTCCTAGTGTTATGCTCATAAGGTGAGAAAATGTGTCTGGACCATGGGACAGCTCATTGTAATCTAAATTTATTAGTGGCTGATGGTTAATATCAAAGTTGAAGGTTTGCCTTTCAATTTGCCTTTGCCTGCAATTTTCAGGTCTAAAGAAGGCATTCCTTGTTACCTGGAACTCGGTACCGAGTGAAGCGTTAGCTACTGTTCTTGGTTCTAGTATTTATTTTTTGAGTTCAGCTTTCAGATACCTTTCCCCGATCTGCTTTTCTGGAATGAATCCGTTCCAAATGGAATTCCAAATGAATCCCGAATGATTGAGGTTTACTGTACAGTATGAACATTTTCAGTTTCCCAGATAAGCACAAGACGTTAAACTTACAGTATAGATATCTGTGGCCTGCTCTGTACCCTCAGTGCTGCTGAAGGGTCTATATTTGACACATCTCTCTCCCCCCCTTTTCACTGTTATTTCCTTGATTGTTTTTTTTTTCAGGGTTCTGGGCCAGACACACAAGCATCTTTTATTTTTAGCCTGTGTCTTTGTTAAAGCTTTACTTTTTTCACCCCCTTTTTTATTTCCAGGGAGAATCCATCAAAGTGCTTTGTCAGGAAAGAAAACAACAGTAGGGCTCTTTATGCTCGACATTCAAGGGGAGAAGAATTTTGAGGACACTTGTGTTTTTCGTGGCTGGCCTTATGATAAATCACTGGACCCGCAGTGGGTCTCTGTGAACTTTCTTACTATCCCAGTGGCCGATTGCACCTCCATTGTAGCTCAGTCACCCCCACCTCCTATTTTTGATTGACTTCTTTCCAGATTTGTTTGGGCTTCTGCGGAATTTTCAAATCAGCTTGTGTATCTCTTTTAAGCATGTTTTTGTAAGTTTTATTTCCTGCAAATTTTAAATGCTGTTGGTGATACATAATTTTTCACATGTAATGTGCATTTTTCCTCATCTGGTCATATAAAGGTTACACCTTAAAAAATGTAGTGATGCATTTAAATAAACCTCAGGTTATTGTAAAGCACTGACATAACAACCATCTTTAAAGATGTGAACTTAGTTATTAGTGACTTGTATGCAGTTCATATCCATCGAGGAATTATCTAGTGGCCTATAGCCAGATCACTAAAATGCACATGTCACTGTCACTGATGTGACGGACAGTTCAGTTCAAATGGCCTTTTTTTCTGAAGTACTTTAAGTATTATATCAAATTTAAAAATGATATTGGAATGTTCATAATGGACTCGGTTCTTTAAAAAAAATCCATGATCCGTTTTGAATAACTCATTGTTCTGACTTTTTTTAAAAAAGAATAACAGGTAGTCTGTGCATTACGGGGTGTGTACAGTGGACGGCTATGTCTCTGATCTCAGTGGCAGTTAAAACGAAAGAGCAGCTTAGATAATGCCTAGCCAATTTACTCTGCGAGCTCCATCTTTCTTAGACTAAAATCTTTATTTGATCATGATTCTTCATGTGCATTCCACTGGACGTTTATCTCTGCTCGTTTCCAGCATTAACACTGCACAAGGTTGGTTAATATAGTGCTGTTCTTTGGATTGACTGTTTTTGAAGAGTCTCTGTACTGGTAAGCTGATGAAGGCAAATGATATAACCTGGACAAAGGGAGTTATCCTGATTTGCTGAGATAGACTATTCCGCTTTGTAGACGTATAACACTTCCTTTGGATAGAGTCCTACAGGTGCTCCGAACTTTCTGAAATCATATGAAATGGTTCTACTGTATAAAGCATTTACATGTGGGTAGCTGGTAATTAGTTCTTCTTACATATTACATAAGTATTATGAAAATATAACATAACATATTGATAAAATATTTCTGTACTATAATAATGCTAACAAATTCAGTGTATCAGAGTAGAAGGTTATATACATGGATATTTATGTTTTTCTGAATTTTTATTGTTTTATTTGTAAATACTTTAGACCATTAAACACCCCTGACCAGTGAGTATGAGTGCTACACACAGTGTTTCAAATTGCGATAGCATTTATTTTACTTGAGAATAAGAAAGAAAAGAAAGATGAAAAAAACTTCAAGCGGAGCTAAAATTGTAAGACCACAGGAATGTGTTGTGAACGTGGTGAAAGCCTTTTTGGGACCATGGCTTGGAAGACATGCTTTTGGGTGTAAAGTACAATGTGCGGAAAATTGTAATAGCTGTTGTCAGTACTGCAACCTGTTTATAATAAGGAAATGGGTGGAGGGAACTTGATGAAATTTTGCTCTGTCCTAGATATAGCTGTTTCCGGCCCATGAATTTCCTTTATGTGTGTGTGTGTGTGTGTATTTTTTTTTTGGGGGGGGGGATGAGGGGTGAGTGGGTATGATAAGATTTAAACATTTTAAGATTTAAATGTAAAGAAAAAAATTTAAAAATGGTAAATCAATGTAGGATCACGTCAGCACCCTGTACAGTGGAAGCCAATGTATATACTGCAACGACAGTGCTCAGCTATCAAATGATAATAACAATAATTAAAAACAAACATACATGCAATTATTTAAAATCAGCAATTAGGTAAGAGGATCTGTATTTAAATGAGCATTTGTGTTTAAAGTCTGCCACAACTTATTTACAGTATTTCACAGTATTGACATTTAAATGTGATAAGAATAGAATTCTATATGACAGCCTGTTTTGAAGTTGCTTTCTGAACACGGAGAAATCTTTTTTAGTCTGTAATTAAAAAAAAGGAACACTGTGGTTTTCCTCTACATTTGATTATAATGGAAGCTTATAAAAGCTAAAATGGGAGGGGCAGGGGGGGGGGGGGGGAATTAGATCCAAGTGAAGAGCACACCTGGGTTGACAGAGATTGAATTTACTGACTGCTGTGCGATCATATTACTGAGCACGGGGCCAGCTTTCAGAGCAGCTGTAAAAGAGAGGCTCTGTGAAATCAGCATGCAAATAACAGCACATTGTTAACCTAATCAGATGCAGAAGTGAGGGAAGGCGGAAGCGAATACGGGTGGAGGATCTGCAAACAAGCCGCACGCGCTGCCAAGAGGCGATGGAATGGGCAGATTAAACGCATCTACCTATGGGGCGTCGTTGGCAGGGTTTGGGTAACGCAGTCTCCCCCGGGGTCTGCCGCTAACCTGCCCCTGTAGGTACCCCGACTTCTGCAAACTGCCGTCCGATGCCTCCGACGTTTCTGTGCAGATTCTGTGATGGTGGCACCGTGTCGTCAGCCATGCGGTTAGTGCCCGGGCCTTTCTGACGAGATCCCAGCTGAAGACACTGATGATTTAATGCCTTGTATCATAAAAAAGGACAAAGATAGTCTGTGTGTAGCAGATTCAATGAGGCAGGTGCTTTAGTCCTGATTATTATGCCCTGCCTTATAATGTGCTTAATGAGTGTTTTGATGAAATTGGATTTTGGTTTTATGATAAGAATATATTTCCTTTTTTTTGTAGCGCTCTCCCTCCCCTTTTGTCACATCAGTAGAGTTTGTATTACATGGATTTAAACACGGACATCTGGCCACTCTTGGTGATTTCATGCCTATTTTTGTATATTTTGTCCTTAATATACATATTTAGATGCAAATCAAATGTATGCCAGGAGAAAGGGAAGCGAGAATGAATGAGTCCCTGAAGTACTGCTGAATACTGTTAGCTGTGAAGGAACAGTCCTGAAAAAGGTTATTGCCTATAAAGGAATCCTTATGGAGAAAGCTGCGAGTGAAATATGTCTTACTCAAAGAACATGTTAAAAATCTTTGTCTCTTAGATAAATAGTAATATACGAATACATAGAGATTACATTCACCTTCCACTAAATTATTAATGCAGTAAAACTTTTTCTGCATCATAGTAATACTTTGTATAATTTCTAATTGGTTTAATGACATACAATATCCCAAAAGATGCAAGAAACCATTCCCAGGGAATACGTGTCACAATTTACAGCAAAACACTTCATAAATATCTCTCCATTAACCCAACTAATAAGCTCTTCACTTTATCTCAATATAAAATCAAATTCAGTGTGTTGGAGCTTCAGAGGGAAGGTCACGGAACAAGTACATGAATCTGGACGTTCTGGACTAAATATTTATAATGAAAGCTATGTCTTGTAAAGGATTTTCATTGATGCTGGTCTACGCAAATGCTGGAATGCTTTGCTCTAGTTGCACTTCTCAGAAGGCATCCAATCCTAGGAGAGAAAGCCACCCCATTTCCGATATAATTCAATAAATAAACATTTACAGAAAGTCCCTTAAGTCCCCCACCCATTCTCGCGGGAGCAGCTCTCCAGTTAGATTTCCTCATTTCAATTAGTCCATAATAAATGCACTCTGCTCTTATTAAGGAGTCTGTTTTCCTCCTTTCACATTTAAGCGTGAAACTTGACTATAATTGGCAACTTTCAACCACATTCCGATCAAAAGAGAAATATCGCGTTTCCTTGCTTCCACTTAGAGCTGAAAACAGTTGTGGTGAGGCAAATAAACACATTCTAGCATATGCTAAGAACTGAGAGCATTTCCAGTCAAGTCTGACTTCCTGACTGCTTTGATAAGATTGGTTAGTTGCTTAAACAGGATGTGTGAGGTATTTAAACTTCTGTTTGAACCTACAGTACAGTTACATTGCATAATTGCCATGACTGAATAGCTTTCAGAGTTTAAAAGTTTCTCCACATTATCTTGCAACTTCATCATAGTGATGAAATGAAGATTTTTAAGATCCTAGAATTAAAAGGGTCTGCGGTACATCAATATTTAAAGAGTCCATTAACTATGGCATAATTAATATAGATTCAAAAGCATATGGCTTCCTACCTGTTTATTGTCTGTTCTTTTATTCTCATTGAAGAAAAATCGTCAAATGTCATAAGGATAAAATAAAGGCTAAATGAAATATAATTAGAAGATTTGCTTCCTATAAAGAGTATTAATATTTTTTCAAGTTTCGTTGGAATTTTGAATCTTGAAGTTGAAGTCTTGGGAGAGCGAAAGTCAGCAGTGTATGACTTCTGTTTTACTTGCTTGTTTGTGTTTGAAATCAGCAGCACAGTTTTTGCAAATTAATGTATAAAACATTTAGCCGATTCAAGTTAGATTTTTAGCTAGCTGCTTCAATACTATTGTAATTAGCTACCACCTTTAATGTTGTGTCCCTGAAAATAAACATATCTTTACAGTACTTATTCCATAAATATTGTTTTTGTGTAGTAATCTATGGTGATGCATTAGATGTGCAATTTTATATCATGTAATAATTATATTTTATATTTCAGTTATATAAAAATATTCTGGTGTTTGATCTAAGAATAAGTAACGGATCACAGTCTGGCTTAAATCCTGCACTGCATAGCTCTGATACCTACATATGACTTATAAATATTTAATTGCAATTAAAATTTGTCAATAATTTATGGTCAATAAGTACCTAAACTTCCAAAGCAAGTGTAACTAATGGGTTTGCTTTTATGCTCCATTATTTTAGGTGACACCTTTTATTCATATTTATTATGTGTATGCATGATAAAACAACGTCTGTAGAGAAACAAAAAGAGTATCGTGTGTCTTTAATACGCCTATACTTTTATCAGTACCACAGTTCAATATTGCAATGGTGAAAAGAAATTAACCAAAAGCACAATATGATATTTAAATGTCTTATGGTAGTAGGCTTTTTTTTAAGTATTATACTAGCAAATTGTATATGGCATTTACAAGTATAAACCATGTAGGCAGTATGACTTTGAATCCTGTATGTCAATATACTGTACAACACTTACAATACATTCATTTAGTAAATTCCTGAAATTCCTCTGAATGCTCACAAGATTCTGTACACATTTCGAACGCTTGTTATAACAGGAACACTGGTAGCTTAGCTCTTAAGTTTAATCCATTTAAGGAGAGCGGGACAAAGTCTTGGTACACAGTATTCTCAAGAATGCAGGCATCGCAATGTTGGTCCTCTCTCAAGCTAAAACCGCAAAAAAGTCAAATAAACATGATTGTCGGCACACCTCTGCTAAAGGTACAGTTGCGTTCAGTTACGTGTGGTTCAGAAAATGGCTCCTTTTTGTACTGGTTTTGAAATTTTGCAAAGATCTTGTCAATTGGACAAACAGTAGTTTTGGATTGTGCAATAGCAGTGATCTATAATACTGCTGTTTATCAAGAACGGTACTCCCCTGTACTCTGATTTAATGTTAAATCAGTGAATGTTCTGTTAAACATTGCAAAGGAAGATTTGATTTAGTCTGTGTTAAAATTAACAGTTTGTTATTCGAGAAACTATGTGTAAATGGGAAAACGTTACATTTTTTCTAATGTTGGGAAGACTTTCTATCTACTAACTGATTCTGCTCCTTAAATAATGGGGGGGGGGGGTGGCGGACGATCAATCAGCTGACGATCAATCAGCTGACATTGTATAGTATTAGTTCAGAACTTGAAATTGAAAAGTTCAATCAATCAAGCAATCGATCAGTTAATCAAGTCAATCAATAACTCAATCAGGATCTTCAGGGTAGTTATTCAACTGAAAGTGTGGTAGGGTGTATTTTTTGTGCAGCATATTTATTTATTGAACAATCGTTTTAGTTACTTTTGATGCAATTTCTGCGAAATATGTTGCTTGAAATACAAAAAGCATTATTTGTATAGTTCTTTATCTTCTTAATACTACTCCACCTCATTGTCAGATGAAAGTCTATATTACAAGAGAGACTGAATAATGAACCAAAAATACTATTTCACTCTATCAAGACAAGTGCATCTATCTGCTCAAGTAGCCCCTTTTGGTTTAAGTGCTGCTGCTAATATTATAATTGTGTATCAGCAGTTTCATGACAATAGAATCTCGCCTTCATAACATACAGTTGGAGTAAATATTATGGGGTGGAGGCGGTGTTAAACTTATGTAATTATCTTTTCAGGTTTTTTTTTCACGATTCATGTTCAGTTTCTCTTCACGGTTAAGCGTTTGCCATGTGACCTGTGATCGCTTTACCATACAGTGTTGTGAAAGTGTATCTGGTCCCCAGTTAGCACTTTGTGTTTATTCTTTCCGCTTAGGATGGAGGAATCTAGCCTGTGCCTTGGTGTGTCTTCGGCGATTCCGGAAGCTGACGGCCATCTCAAAAACGCCGCTCTCAATGGCCGCTATCCCATTAGCCAGAAGATGCACCAGCTGACCACTCAGCTGGGCCATGCATTCCCTGACTTTCCCAAGAGACAGCAGATCCCAGAGGAAAAAGCAGCCACCCCACTGGATGAGAAAAGCCGCACTGCCCTCCCTGGCCAGCACATCAACAGTCAAATGGCACTGCTAGCCAACCAGCTCAACAGGGACATTGATGCCAGTAGCTTGGGTTTGAATGGAAGAGTGGATCTCCAACAGTTCCTGAATGGACAGAACATAGGCATCATATCCCAGATGAATGACATCGAGGAGGATGCCCGTAAGAACAGGAAGTACCCGTGTCCTCTGTGTGGAAAGAGATTCCGCTTCAATAGCATATTATCGCTGCACATGCGCACTCATACTGGAGAGAAACCTTTCAAGTGCCCTTACTGTGACCACAGGGCTGCACAGAAGGGCAACCTGAAGATTCATCTCCGCACACATAAGCTGGGGAATCTTGGAAAAGGCCGTGGCCGAGTGCGTGAGGAGAACCGGCTTTTGCACGAGCTGGAAGAGAGGGCCATCTTGAGGGACAAACACCTGAAAAAGGGTCAGATGCAGCCCCAGACGGATATAAAGCCTGTAACTCCAGCTGTCTCACATCAGCAGCTGCCTATGCAGTTCCAGTACCAACCACCCAATTCTGATTGCAGTCACCCTGCACCAAGTAGTCTGCTCTCGGCTGAAAGCCTGTCACAACCATCACCATCCCCAAAGCCAGCCAACTCTCACGATGAGCAGGTCGCCCCCACCACCGGCTTCCGCTGCACCTTTTGCAAAGGGAAGTTCAAGAAGCGAGAGGAGCTGGACCGGCACATCCGCATCCTACACAAACCCTACAAGTGCACCCTTTGCGAGTATGCCGCTTCGCAGGAGGAGGATCTCATCAGCCACGTGGAGAAGGCCCACATCACTGCTGAATCCGCCCAGGGGCAAGGGTTAAGTAACAGCGGGGAGAAGACCACTAACGAGTTCCGCTGTGACGTTTGCGGTCAGGTATTCAGCCAAGCCTGGTTTCTAAAGGGCCACATGAGGAAGCACAAGGACTCTTTCGAGCATTGCTGTCAGATCTGTGGTAGGCGTTTTAAGGAGCCATGGTTCCTGAAGAACCACATGAAGGTCCACCTGAACAAATTGACAATCAAGAGCAAGCCACCCAGCGACTCCGAGATGTCCATCAACATGAACAACACCTCTCAAGATGCTCATGCCAACCTTTACTCTCGATACATCTCCTGCTTGCAGAGTGGTTTCCTCTCGGCTGAAAAAATGAACCTGTCTGATCAACATCAGATGCTGACTAAAGCAGGGGTGGCAGTGAAGGAGAAGGAAATGCTGGGAAAACTGTTGGCCCCTGTAGCAGGTCTAAGCCATGGATTGACTGAGGGGGAAAAACAGTCTTTGTTTAGCTGTCTAAATATGGTGCCCCCTCTAAAATCTAGCTGCATGGAGCGCTTACAGGCGGCGGCAAAGGTGGTAGAGATGGATCACCTCAACAGTTACCAGGCTTGGCAGATCATGGCCCGAGGTATGGCTATGGATCGGCTGTACACGCCCCAAGATCAGCAGCCTGTGCCACATAGCCAAGATGAAGAGCTGACGAAGGGCACCATGGTCTTTTCAAAAGAGAAGCACAACTATCCATTAATTAGCTCTGAGGGCTCCAAGCAGTCATCACATTTGGAGGCAATTCACAGAGCCAAGGGTGGTAGCATAGCCTCCTGCAAGGATGATGGTGCCTTTGACGGTCACCGAGAGTTTGTGTCCCATGCCAGCTTGGGTCAGACTCTCGAGTACAGTCTGGTTAACCTGAAGGAGAAACCTAGTGAGTGCGCCGACTGCGGTCGGGTTTTCAGAACTTACCACCAGATGGCGGTCCATTCTCGGGTGCACAGCAAGGATCGTCGGCATGCAGACGAGGGGATCCAGCAGAGCGTGGGCCTGGACGAGCGCCGTGGCTCCGCCAGTGACCCGGAGTCTCAGTCCATCAGCAGGTCCACCACCCCGGGCTCATCTAACGTCACAGAGGAGAGTGGAACTGGTGGGGGCATCTCCCAGACCGGCAGCGCTCAGGAAGACAGCCCACGTCCCTCCTCACCATCCTCAGGTAGACAGTCAAGCATTTTCCCATTTACCGTTTTTCACAGGCATTATGATTCCAATATTTAATAAATGTTCTGAATGAGATTCAGCAGACATCAGCGTCCTAATAAATTTTCCATTTTTATCTTAGCAATATTTAGTTCCAATATATGCTGATTTTTTTTCTATATAAAAACTTAAAAGGCTAAAATGCTTTCCCATTCATACAGGTTTGTGATTTAAAGTCAATCTATCAAATATAAAAGCTTTTAGGTTTGATAATCATTTTTGGAAAGTGAGCGTTAATAAATGAATGCGTGTATGAGTCTGGCAGAGGCTCTAGATAGTGAATTGTAGAGGCGGCTCTCAGTTGTCTTCAACACTGACATCAGGTCGCAGTCAAATCCTCAGCTTGCTTTAGTCCTAAACACCCCTTTTGTCTCAGTTACTTCTTGGAGAGCCTGCTGCTTGAGCCGGCTGTTTCACTATCTGCATTTAAACCACCGGTTTGGATTAGCTCCCCACCCCCCTCTATGACAGTCACCTGCTACACGACGACACATGCCACAACTTTGGGGCCGGACGTGCTCACGTGTCCTCGCATGGCTTTGCAAAGCAGAGCCTGGCAAATGTACACCACAGACTAAATAGGCAACCTACAGCATTTTTAATATTGAGCGTTTAGCATCCATAGGCAGGCTTTTTTCAGCACAGAAGTAACATTTTGCGATATTATGAATGTTTCAAAAATTTTAGAAGTGATCTTATTTTAAAGTGCATTTTAATATATTTTAGAACGGGTGTATTTCATTTAATGAATTACCTAAACAAGGATAAAGATGATGATTCATTTAGACAAACTCTGAGAATTCTTTTTTAGTGAGTTCATTTCCTCTGCAGTCTTTGCCATTGGTCTGTGAATGAATGTCAGACCTATGTGAAGATTATATATATATATATATATATATATATATATATATATGTATGTATATAATATTTCTTAATATACTTGTCCTATGAATATGAATTAATTTCAGAAAACAAGAGACTCTCCAAATGGTGTTATAAGTGAATTCATAATAAAAACTAAAGGAGGATCTTAGGACTAGCTTATGATGAACGCCCATTGTTACATGATGAAATAATGTGTAAAGGAGAATCTGAAGGCGAAGGACAGTTTAAACAATGCTTTTTGTTCATTTTCAAGCAGCAACAGTCATGACAGAGATGTGTGACGGGGCAAAGGGTTTGGGACATGGGTTGGGGGGGGGGGGGGGGGGTGTAACATTGTATACAGCAGCTTGTCATGCCGGCAAAAAGCTGCCTGAATTACTGAGTGCGTGAAAATAACACCAGCGAACCAGAAAATGTTGCACTGTGAGGACCTGATTGACTGCTGAGAAGCCCAATTCAAGATCAACTGCTGGAAACTGGACCTCTGACTTCAGAGAAAGAGCTTCCTGTCACCGTTTTAAAAATGGGAACGTCACTGAAACCCCACAAGACACCCCCTCCCCACCCCCCATGCTCCTGGCTCCAAACTTAATGCTTTTATTTTCCTTGCTCTGAATCCTCCATGTCTAAGTATATTTAAAAGGAGCAGTGTTTCTTCAGCATGGCGGTGATTAGTCATACATCCCTAGATCTTTACAGCTGTAAGACACAGAAAGGCAAAATAGTCACTCCATAAAAATTGAAATTGGATTTGCTTACGTTTTAAGACATGGGTGTACGTCTAATTACATAATTACAATGTGGGTAATTATCGGTAAAGACTGCCCTTACTCTCTGATAGCTAGTTAAAAGAATAGAATGACCACAGATACATAATCATTTCTTTTTCCGCACAGAACAGCAAAGGTATGAAAAAGCAACATTGTATATAGTATTGCTCATGTCAATGCTCATTCACAGCTTAAGTCTTAATATAAATACAAGACCGTTGACTATATAAATATTGAGTTGCTAGGTAAACATCTTTCTATTTGATTAAAAGAGACATGCAGTCTTCATACTATGCATAAACCCCAGGTTAA
The DNA here is from genome assembly GCA_015163995.2 of Mormyrus lacerda. NCBI lineage: Eukaryota > Metazoa > Chordata > Actinopteri > Osteoglossiformes > Mormyridae > Mormyrus > Mormyrus lacerda. The sequence continues at coordinate 24,189,840 of JAABNX020000021.1, read as the reverse complement.
AATCAGATTTACATTTATTATGTGGCTTATCATGTTTTGTAGCAGTGTTTTAAAATTAGGCCAATCTTCATCTGTGTATTTTCCTAGCTAATTAGCGGGGGACAACTGTATAGGACTTTTTTTTTTTTTTTTTTTCTTTTCCACACACAGTTGTCCTCTACTGTTGTAAAGCCTGAAGACCCTAATTCATCCTGTTGTGAAGTTATTATGTTGAAGATACGCCAGTTGGAAAATTCCTCTCTAGTACAGGACTGCATAAATGCCTTTAAGTCAATATGTTTTCTTTAGGATTCTTAAGCCTACATATGTTTGTTGAGTATATTGATTTAGAAGCCTGGGATGCAAATAGAATGTATATGTGTACATTACCACCACCAAACTTTCTCTTACAGCTTACGTAACCGCAAAATACTAAAAGGGACATGTACGATGTGGCTTTTCATGTGGATTTCTCATATTTTAAATCTAAAATGTTATATATTTAAGATGTTGAGGAAGCCAGTATATGTCCTTATGAGCTGGTTCCCAAATCCTTTGATAAAACGTGTCACAGTTCGAGTCTGATATTTAGCACTCTGTCTAATGTCTTAATGATTATATTTAGATTTCCTGTTCATTATGTATGAATGGCACAAACGCGTAGTGTTGCGTGTTTCGCTGGTGAAACACTTGCAGTTTACTTTCACATTTTAAAACACACGCATTTGCCAAAACATCGCTTACCTTCCTCCTGGATGAGTATCCGCACAACTGCCACACATTTTTTTCCCCCTCCTCATGTCTATTTTATGTTTTCATAGTTGCAACATAATATTTATCTTTCCGTAACAGAAGGCTGCCTCACTGAGATGGAGAGGCCATCTGAATATTTATATTTAAAAGCAGAAATATAAAATGTCTTTTGTTGTAGGAAAGAGCAGCATTGCTGAAATGGAGGCATCTCTGTCTTGATCCCTAAATACAGGGATTTAAAAAACAATTTATGGAATCGGTAATTGAAAGTGATGAAATACTTTGGGGGGGGAGCTGTGGGGGAATGTTAAGATTAGGGACATTTTTGCATGTATCTTGCAGTTGACACTTAATGAGGGAACAGCCTGCTAATTATACGGTTTTATTTTCCCATATACCGCACGGCATGTAGGTAAGCTGATTCTCCTGCATTGTGACGTCTGCCAATTGATGATGTAGATTAGAAAGTGTGTTAGAGGCTCTTTTAAGGCAAAGCTATGAAATGCATTGACCTTTGCCTTATTAATGGGAAATATCACACACGGTGCTCTCTCTCTTCCTCTCTTTCCTTCTGTCTTGCTCACTCTCTCTCACATGCACACAGATGTATACAGTCGGTTGGGGGTTGGAACACTCTCAAATAAACGCATTGCTCATAGGAAAGTTGAGGTGACATTTACAGATTCTGAAGTTTAATTCAAGCACAAATGTGTAGAACTTTTATTTGGGAGCAGAGCTTCTAAAAGCCTTTTATGTCATAGGTCTGCATGTTTTGTTTTTCTTCTGTACTTTTAATCTGCTGCAGTAATCATATAATCGCATACAGGGGGGTCGAAATGAAGAAAAATGTGTAAGGATTAAGATCTCCATTTTTTTTGCCTGCACATTCCAATTGTTCTTAAAATATTTGGCAATGTCAATTAGTAAGTGAGCAGAGCTCGCTGATGAACGCAATTTTCCACTAGACTGAGCACCCTATTGTAGTGGAGCGAGTGGCAGATTTCTGGGGTCATTATTATTCTCCGTTAGCCGGGGCCAGCTGCTCCTCGCGGCTCCAGCCAAACTTTACACCACGACTCAGACTAGCAGGCAGCAACAGGGGGCTGAGAGAACAGGAGTGACAAACTGGCTTTCTGTTCACTGAGAAGACAGAGAAGGATAGGCAGAGAGTATGTATAGGTCTATATATATATACACACACACACACACACATATAAACAAAGTGAAGTAGAAAAACAGAATCCTGCTACTTAGACATTTAATTAGTTATATAGTGGAGACAATTCGTGAACATTCCTTTGAGCGGGATTAATATATGGAGGTCATGATGATGGAGCAGGATGCTAGGGTAAACATATTTTATTGGTGGATCTTTATGTGTTATTATTTAATGTTGTCTATTAGCCTTTTGTTGTGATGTGATTGTTTCTGAGAGAGAGGGAGAGAGAGGGAGAGAGAGGGAGAGCAGCAGCGCTCTGCAGCGTAACGCCCCGCGTTAGGGTTCAGTAGTCCCAATGCCCACGATGACCCATGATGCGTTTTGTTTGTCTTTTTTGACTGTAACTTGAGGCTGTGCGAACGCAGCTTACACTTGACTTGCTGGGGGAATTGACAGAGTGTGCAGTTATTCGTTTGCTCATCTCATCTATGAACGATGAGATATTGCTGCTTGGCTGGGAAGTCCACAAATTCAAGTTAAAAAATGAATAATCTATTGTTGTTATTGACACGTATTTAGGGCCTAATGAAAATAAACGGCTGAAATGTGCTTTGGTTTTGCAAGTAAGTGGGCTATGGACCCCCAGGAGAGCCAGCGGTGAGGTGCCCTCGTTTAGTCACCCCGACCACGCGCACCTGTAGCCAGGATCGTGGGGTGCATGGTCATAACGCTCAACCTTAACCTGAGTAAAAGCCACTTTCAGAGGAAGATCACCGTCTCCCCTTCCTGCTGAAACAGTTAATCCATATTGTAAAAAGCGCGCTATTCTTCAGTCTTGTGTGATAAACAGGTAGGGCTAAACTGCTCTTAAACCGGCGGCACGTATAGGTCCTGGTGGCAGCTGATCTAATGGTCTCCTTGTGAGCCCGTATAGGCGTGTAAATAAATGATGAGCACTCATTTTCTTGGAGTAAAAATTCTCACTTATTCCGACCAGCTGTGCGTGTTAATGTGCTCCCAGAAGCCCAGAACTCCCACAGCAAGTCCTCCGCGCATACAAAAGCTATACGCCTGGTCCCCACTGTCCACCTGTGGAAAGTTTGCGTTCGCTCCGAGCAGCATCAAAGAGCCGCTCGCAGCTCGCAGCTGCCAAGCGTCTTGTCCCCTGTTATTAGACATCCAGCTGTCAGAGAGAGGCAAGGAGAAAGGAGGCAGGAAATCTCTCACCAGCCATATGGTACTAAGTTCTTCTGTAGCACAGCATGCAATGGATTGCTTGCTGCTGCTCCTTAGGCAAATGGCAAACTAATATATCTCATCACTCTCCTAATACCAAGCTCTCATAGAGCACTTCCTTTTAAAATAATAACCCTGCCATTTTCATAATGCAGTGATATTGTTTTTATTGTGTTTGGGTAGTATCAGTCGGTTTCGCTTGTGTGTCTTATATGTTCGCTTGGTCATAAGTTGCATCTTAAAAATAAAGCAAGATGTCACCAAAATATGGCGCATCACAAATGTTGCAGTCGGGAAGGATGCAGGAGGTCTACAACTAGGGCCCCCTAATGTTTAAGTGTTAAGAAGGAGAAAGTAGCTAATTAAATTAAGCTGCCTTTCCCCATGTGCCCCTCTTAAAAGCCAGATCTGGGTTGAAATCTGCAGGGCTGTTTATTGATTGTGACTGTCGCATTGGAATAAATTGACTCCGCTGTATTGTAGGTAGGAGGGAAGGACCGGGATTCGCTCCCCATCAGCTACACGCAACGCGCGGCCGCATGCGCTATGCACGTGGCACTCCAGCTGCCTTTTCAGTCATCCGTAATATGTATGTTAGTTGTCGTCCTGCACTCAGTCATCCTGTGTCAATTCACTTTGGTTTGTGCGGAGGTGGCAAAGGACAGCTGGACTGAGACAAGCAGATAGATAGATAGATAGATAGATAGTCATATGTACATTATTACATACATACTGTATTACTACCTGTTACACGTCGTTTTACCCCCAATTTCAGGCATTTCTCAATCATACAGATGCTCTCCTACTTATGAATGAGTTATGTTCCAAATGGCCGTTTGTAACAAGAAAGTCATTATTCAACATCATTTCAAGGCTATACGCAAGTACAAAGAAGTACAGTAGGCTGGCGGGCGGTGGGAGTAGCGGCCAGAAGTTGTACTAGGCGGAATTGGTGCGTGGAAAAAAAATGATGCTGTGCACAGTAAACAGGGAGCCCAAGGGAAACAATTTGAACTAACAGTGACGCAATTTGGACTCTTCATTCGTATGTCTGAAAGTACGTAAGTTGAAAGTTTGTAAGTAGAGAAGCATCTGTATATTATTTTCAAGTAACCTCAAACATGAATGCGATTGGACGTGACTTGATCAGGTGTAACTCAGTGTAGAACTGTAAATCTGAGATAATGTTATACGGAAAGATGAATTCGTAAATTACAATTTAAGTTTGTCAGATTCTTTATGTTTTAACCTTTTAGCACTGGAATACAGTGCTGTGGTACTGATTGTGAATGGTTCTGATGGTGATGGTTCTGCTTCAAGGAAAAAAAAATAGGAAACGTTTCATCAGTGTTCCACGACATATTTTTTTGGTTTGCAATCATACAGTATAATATATATCTTACATAAGCCTAAGTAAAGGAAGAATAGTGTTTCTATATTCTGTTTTATATATGCTGAGCGAATGTTTAATCAATCTTAACCTGAGAAGATCATGTGAACACAAAGAATTAAGGTGTTTGAAAATAGTCTATTGTCCGTGGTCTGGCCTTTTACCGACCCTTCGCTTTACCCACTTTCGTTAAGCCTCTTGTAAAATCTCGCTTTGTGTATTGCCTGACTGTGTTTTTTCTTTTACATACATATTCTCAGCTAGGAAATTGCTACGTAATCCATGCATCTCATAAACCTCAGCCGTATTTAAGCTACTAAATAGTTCCAGTGTAACATTCTAATTAGAGGAAATGAGGTACCAGCGGAGATTAAACGTACATAGAAAAGGCAACCATCTACCTATGTGTACTTGTTTGCCAGTCCACCCTGGCAGGATTCTGTCGCTGTGGATCATAAAGGTGTAGTTGCTTGCAGAGACGGTGTCTGTGAGAAGCCAACCATTGTGGCACCCTGGAGAAAACCCGACTCTTGCCAAGACCCAATGGCCTTATGTCTCTCCTCTAACAGTTGTCCACTCTGCCCAGTTCCTGCTTCTCAAATCCTTTGATATCAAATCTCTTTTAACTCTCTTTGTTAATGTAATTCCTGCTCTTCCGATTTAAAATACCTCTAATACAACCTGAAAGAGTAGGAGGTATTATATGTTAGAATGTTCTGAGGGCACATACTGTATGTGGTTATGTTTTAAATGTGTATCTTACATTATATGAAGTAACGAAGTGATTGTTGTATAAGATTATGTCATATGCTATAATAAAATGGTCTTTTATGAGTATGTGTGGTGTTTGGCAGGGGTGAAACAAAGAGGGAGGAGTTAGGCTCTTGTACCCAAATGGTATAACAGCAGTCTGTGTTCTTGTACTGGAGTGACAAAAAGAGAGCACACTATGCACCCTTTTTCGATATTTCCTCTGGGAGAAGCACTGACCTCATTTGAGAGGACCATAACCCCCGTGACTTTGAGCATTAAGACATGGAACCTTTGTGGATTAATTAGCTTTTGAAATTAATTCATTTGGATGGATAGAAAGCGATATTTTGGTGAGCTGTAGTTCAGGCTATAGCTATACTTTTAGTGCTCAAATATATACACAGATTTATATTGATATTAGTTTGTCATTTAAATTTACAAACTGTTCCTGATACAGTAAACACAGAGTCCGTGATTAAAATGATCTATTTCATATATAAAAGAATTCAAATGCTATGATCAAAACCACTACTACAATGCACGCAGTCCTGAAAATGTATCATTTTGGATGCCATGGAAACAATGCTCTTTTATTCACACTAATAATTTAGTTCATCAGACACCCTTTGTTGCAGTGAAGCACATATGTTATTTGATGTGAACTTTTGTGTAGAGAGTATTGTTAGTATATTTTGTACACAAATATTAGAAGTGATAATTGAAAACTGCTAAAATGTCTGCTTTCTGTGTGTAAATAAGAAAGCCACTCTCTCCGAAGGCTGCATCTGTTTTTTCCTTAGACCTTGTTTGAGGTTTTAGTATCAGGGTCACAGTTGCTTTTTCCATTCACAGTTCGTGGTCTTCTCGCCCATATGGCTGATATGGAGTCGAGTCGTTTTTCACTTAACACAAATCTTAAATTAAATGTATATGTCAGAACTGACCGATCCATCAATTCCTTTCTCACACATTGATAAAGGGGAGTCCATGGTCACTCTGTGCTGTTTTTGTGGTGGGG
>JAABNX020000021.1:24157568-24183534 GCA_015163995.2 Mormyrus lacerda | reverse complement strand
GATGCCACAATAGAACATCTACAAAAAGCAATTTAATTTTTTTAGGAGGTTAGAAGACAAACAGATTGAGAAATTTAAAGATTCAGTGAGTCTGGCTGCTCATGTTATTTAACTGAAGGATAAATGCACAAGTTATTGGCGGTCTATACTGTATCTGAGTTGACAGGTACATGCTAGTCATTGGAGATGGGCTGAACTGTGTTGTGTAGAGTGCAGTGAGCTTCAAACTTGTTAGACAGCGGGTTTGTCAAAGGATTGACAAAAGGATTTAGGGCAAGAGGATTCAGGGGCAGACTCAGAAACCTGGTATCTACTGGGGCTTCTCGTCATATTAACTTCAGCCAAGTCTTGGTTGATCTGTGAGCCCTTGAGGACAAAATGCCACATCCCTTGGCTTCTTCTTCAGGTGATGTGCTGCAAAATGGCACTATCACACCTCTCCAGTGGCCAGAAGCAGGTGTATGCTATTAGACACAGAGATGAAGCCCAATGGAAAGAGGATTCTGGGAAACATGAAATCCGGTTCTTGGCTTCCCTAAGCTCAACACATTCAGCTAATTTTTGTACATCCTGATGAACATACAATATGATAATGTAATTGTACTGGTCTAGTGAAATTTGAAAAGATGCTCTTTCTAAAGTTCACAGCGTAAGTTTCTCGATTCATTTTGTTTATCAAGTTTCTTTCAAGTGAATCATGCCTCCCTTTCGACGATTTCTATTTTTATGAAGTTCATTTTTAGTCCCAGTTAGTCATGGCGTACAGTTGTATAAGAATTTGCCCTCCAATTTCCAGTGTCTCTGTCTACATGTGAAACTGCAATGTTCTTCACATACATTTTACATTTTAAATATGAACAATGAACAGAGTTTATATTGGTTTATTACCCCGTGGCATAAAGGATTTCCTTTTGCAACCTTTGTAAACATATCTGTTTTGAATGTGATGGTACTTTTCGTGTGATTCTCATCTTAGGGTCATCTAATAAATAATAAAGTCACAATTTATAAACTTTTATATTGTTTGTTATGTATTTTAGATATACTTTCAGGGAATTGATGGAATACGGCATGGTTAAAATAATAATAGTAAGATTTTTATTTTGTACTAAATAAATACTGTCCTACATTTACTTCTGTATTAAATTATTTTTGCATGAGGTACTTGGCAGACAAATGTGTAAAGCTAGAAATGCTAATATACATGCGTTTTTAAATTATATTTGAAATTTGAATTTAAAAACAAGTTTAATAACCTTTTTTGTATTTTGATATTGCATCAATGAAGGATAAGGTTAAGGTTAATAAGCATTTTAAGAAGCAAACTAAATGAATAGACAGAGGTTACTTATTTTGTTGCATTAATGGAGTATTAATTATTATGAGTATTAATTAGTATGGACAGGTGAAGGTATAATTTAAGGCTGGTGATACTCTTGTCTCACAAGTCCCAGTGGTGCCATTGCATTAGGGGTTCTAAGCCGTAAGAGGAGCCATCTGGCAGACTAACACCAGTATTTTGGCTTTGCCCTGTGGACGGATGCTAATTCAGACTTATCTTATTCTTCCTGGGAAGCTCCTTGTATCTCTGCTGCGGTTCTTTAAAGAATGTGTGGGGAGAATTATGTGAATGGTCTGTAATATTAGTTACATAAAATTTTAAGTATGTCACTGATGCTCAAAAAACAGATCTTTTGCCCTCAACAATGTCTTTTTTTTTTGGGGGGGGGGGGGTTCTTTCTGGGAATCTGGTATCCCCTGAAATTAAAGCCACGTAACAGAGATTGATGGATTCAGTCTAATCTTGTTAGACCCATTGTTTTAAAATAACAGTGTGCTCAGTTGATGAATCCTGGTGTTTTTTTGTTTTAAAGATCAAGTCTTTCCAGCTTCCACATTCACCTTCCTCGAGTTGGTTTGTCTTCAAAGCCGTGGACTGGGGGACTTGGCTCACCTTCTAAGTATCACATTTCTGACCATATTTCAAGCCGAAATTAAGTATGTAAAAACCTTTTCCCCTTAAAGGTCAGACATTAGTGCTGGTAAAAATTGATCTATGGATTTATGAATTTATTTTGTGTTAGACCTCCTTTGTAATGGAAGATTCAGTCGAAAGCTTAACGCCGCATTGTTTCCCTTTGACAACACTTCCGCAAGGCCCACTGCAGCTGTTCCCCGGCTCACAATGGCAGATTAATTGACACAATCATGGGCTGCTGGCGTCCGCTCAATACGCAGGTCTGCACTGGGATAGATAGGTAAATCCTATACATGCATTTCATGACAGAGAATATACTTATGACGGGTTTCATAACTCGACATATTTTGTTTCTCACTGGTCAATTCGAGCCAAGAGTCTAATTGGAATGAAGCATTTTAGGAAGTGTTTTAGTAGACCGCTCATCTTGCCGCTTTCCCCAGAAAATCCATTGTTATTAGCTCTGTTTCTAATTGAGATTCTACAGACCAATCCCTTCTTTTTCTTAGTTAGCTCCCTGACATTTTAAACTGTCTATTATTCTGCTCTGCTTTCAGGCACAATGCTGGGTAAATGGCAAGTCGAGAAATTATGTATCTTTTTCATACAGTTGTCCATCAAGTGCTATTACAAGACCTTACTACTTAAATCATTACAGTGTGCTCTGATCTTTATAGATTTGTCTTATTATTTGCCTTCCCTGCCATTTCAGGGCCACACTTTTTTTTTAACTGCCGAATTTTACTTTACTCTTATGACCTTGAATTATTTCCAAGGTTAGCATTTATTTCTCTTTAGAGGCAAGTGATAGGATTATGCAAAATGATGCTCTTGCAATGCAGTTACCGGTTTATTCATTTCGCCTATGTTCCTATGCATTTCTGTTAGTCTGGTGCACAGTTCCTATATCCGTATACGCGACTAATCTGTGGAATTCCTTTTTATTGTTTGTGCACTGTTCCTGTTGGAATGTAAATATCTTCCTCAAAGTATGAAGGAGCTGTAAAGTAGCTCTTCCTTAAGTAACCTTTAATTATTTAGTTTGTACCAAAATGGCTGCCCTTTTCACTCTTTAGGGATATTACACAATTAAAAAAAGCCACAAAAATTGGAAAGGGAGCAAAAAAAATCCAAATTAATGACAGACATTGTGGAGTGCAATTCTGGCTCCTTTAAAACGGAAATATTCTGATTAGAAACAGCTCAGGGATCCTCTGAGGTTGGTTGGGCTCATTTGATTTAATGACCCATTTCCTCTGTGTGTGCCACAAGTAGTTAACGCCAGTCAAGGTGCCCAAAGTTCCCCCACTGGATCACAGTGCGCCGACTGAGGAGTAAGGAAAGGAAGTGAAGGGGCGACGGCGCGGCCAATCAGAGCTCAAATCTCCCAACTTGTCAGCGGGAGTTAGCGAGTTTATGGAGATGCGAGCAGTCACCATGCTGCTGCTTCCTGTCTGACGTTCACTTTAAAGGTGTTGATTACTGTATTATCGTAATATTGTATATAGCGCAACCGTAACTCCTAAGCATCTGCTCACTTCAATCTCGTACCGCCTCCCTTTTTCAAACAGCACTTGGAGTACCATTGCTTCACACTGTAATTGTTTTTTTTTTTTTTTTTTTTTTTTTGGGGATTAATAAGTTTGTGCACTTGCAGAATTTAGGCTTGTGAATATATTATAACAATAACAGATTCACAACATGTTTATACCTTATGACTACAAAAATGTGATGCTTAAGATTGTTTACCTAACAATTACCAAAACATATGGCGTTATGATCCCTTGAAAATGTTACTCATCCATCCATCCATCCATCCATTCATCCACCCATATCTTATTCCAGTGAAGGTGATGGGGGGCATAGACCCTCCCCCAGATAACACAGGGCATTGGTACGCTATGGATGGGTTTGATGGTAATACATTGCATTAATCATGTATACATAGAAAAATACCAGTTTTTGTTGATATAGTGGTATACAGAGGTATTTTACTTTTTTCCTTATTTTAAGAATCATCCTTTTAAGTGAAATGTGAAAATATCGTCAATAAATATAATGGGAACAAAAGGATGTCACAGTTCAAGCTGAATCATGAGTATTTAATTTTCCAATATCTAGTCATGATGTAAATTTATTTTGGGTTTCGGGTCCCATTAATTTGTGCTAAATGTCAAAGATCTTCAGAGATAAAAGATGTGACATGTAACAGAAGACATACGGGATTTTTTTTTTTTTCTGTGAAAATACCAGAATAGTTTTTAGTCATATAAGATGGGGGTCTATTAATAGTTGAGTCATCAGCGCAGAGATGTTCTGAAATGGCAAATTGTTAGATCCCTAATGGTGATTATTTTTCTCTGTCAATGACCTTCATAACAAATTAACATTCAGGCAGGGGAGGGGTATGTTCATTTTAATAGGAATACGCGTACAGTGATACATCCTTCTGTTCAGGCTTGCATATACATGAGAAATGTAGGTTGGGAGAGAAGATGGGCTTGACAGTCAGGGGCCATAGTTTTTGAGATAAAGGCTATTTTTCTTATGATATCACTACCATTCTTGCATGTTTGCATAGTTACAATGGTAATACCTATCATATCATTAAAATGTCAAAACGTTTTAAAAATGTTCAAAAAGTAGTGTTCTTTAAAATATTAATATATATAATTCTAAGTATACATACACCGTCTAATTTTACACTGTACATTATTATTTAAATCTGCATAAACTTTTTTTTCCCAATTGTTTTTTGTTATATTTTACCTTTTTGACAATGATCAAAAGCTTGGAACCTTTAATACATCTTACAGATGTATACAGGTGATATTAAAAATAGGTTTTAATCTAATATAGTGGAAAACCGATGTTAGCCTCGAGTGGCTTTTCTCTTCAACTGTTAGACAAGGTATAAACTTCAAAATGAGATCATGAGTTATTCCTATGATGTTTGCTCTGCGGGTTATACATGCTAAACTATGACTCAGTCATTTGTGGAAAGATTAATGTTCTCTTTTGCATTTTACCTTTGTTTTTGAGTGAAATAAACAGCTCCCCTCTCTCTCTCTCTCTCTCTCTCTCTCTCTCTCACACACACACACACACACACACTCACTTCTACATCCCTGTAAAATTAATTCATGGATATCCCTCCCAAGACAAGACTGAAACTACCCGGCCTTAGCTAATGATAAACAATCAGGTCTTGCCAAGGGGGAAGGGGGGGATGAATATTTACGCTAAATAACATCCCATTCTTTACATCCTAAAGATTCAATGTCCCAGCAGATCAAGCCTATAAAACCTAATTGTTCTCTGTCTCTCTCATATAAACAGGCATCACCATTATCATCCAAGTCACAAACTATTTTTTTAATCAGCAACTGTGATCAGGCAGCATAATAATAAAATTAATAAGAGCTCAGTGCTTCTTTACCTTTTTTTTGAAAGGGTTGAAATAGACTTCACAAAGAAAACAAAGATGGACTCCAGCCAAAAAAAAGACTTATGGCACTGTTTCTGGCTGGAAAGCTGAACAGGGCTGGTAGCTCTGTGTAGCTGAGTTGCTAACCCACAGCTAAGCATGCAGTCATTCTTCTTAATATGCTCATTCCATTTGTAGTGACCTGCATATAACGCAAACAACAATTTTGATGCCCCAGATGCATTCATAAAACATACAGCTGCTCCATGCATTTCAGTGTCGGCATGTCAGGTGTTATAATGAACTACGGTACATACATTATTTATACGCTATCAGTTCTTAAATGTGGAGTAGGTGAAGCTGAAAGCAGAGCTCTGCTGAAGATTTGCATTAAAACGAAATCTTTGTGAGTTAAACCTGTAGTTGTTTACTTTTCAGACACACTATTCAACCTTGGAAAAATACGCTATATAACTTCAGTCTATTTGTGGATTCATGCAGCGCCATGTAAAGATTTACCTTCGCTCTGTATATTTATCTGTGCATCCTATATACATTTATATATCTCTATATGTATATACTTTGTGCAAGGTTCTGTAGCTCTGCTATAGACAACGGAAAATTGCTCAAAATTGTTGTTTTCCTGTAGCTGTGAAAATGTTTTATTAGGGGACTGATGAACACCTGCCTTTAAAATGTCGTTCCCAACATCTCCCGAATGCCATTTCGCTTAATTGACTTGGAAATGGCCCAAATGTATTGCTGAATGCAGTCTAATTAATATTAATAATAAATGCCATTATTAACATCAAAGAACATCTGGTGCCCCTGTTTACTCACAAGCCTTATATGTAACACATTTTGCGGCTGTTTCATCTTGCAAACATTGTGTAGTAAACATTTTATTTATTTATATTTTTGACACATAGGTCAGAAGAAATGCCCTGTCCAGGCAAACGTATGATATAGTACGTGACAGAAATTCAATGGGGGAGGGGTCGCACTTTCTTTGTATTTGTATGTTCTTTTATTTTGACATAATATCTAGAAATTATTATGTGGCTGTTGCTGCGATACCAGCTGATTTGTGTCCTGGTCAGAGTTCCTCAACGTTTTTTTTCTGTACCTGGTTACCCAAGGTGTGTTGCACAAGTCAGCCAGCAAATAACGTTAATTTAAAAATTCATGAAGTCGTTCCTGTCAGGTAATAAAAGCAGCAGTAATGCAGCCTTGTTTATTGTTAATTGGCGTGCGGTCACTAAATACCGGGACTTTCCTCACTAACAGCCTATATCATGCACATTTCAGCGACGTATGTAAACCGCAGATTTATTAGCATGCATGGGCCTGGCGTTTACAAAGATGGCACCCATCCAAATAAAGAAAAGAGCAGTGTTTTCGCCGGATGCTATTATACTGATATTTATTAAGGATGTGACTCCTCCCCCACCTCTTTTAAAACGCTAATGTATTGTCTGTAGTGTAGCCATTTTTTATACTCTCCCTTGCTATGCTAAACACTTTTATTTTGTTCCTCTTGCCTGGTTTTCACAAAGAGAAGAGGTCAGTGGCTTGTCAGAATAAAACCCTTTTTAGGGTATTGTTTTCATCTTTCTGCTTCCCTGTATTCTTGGCTTGTCACATATCAGTAATCATAATCATTTAATAATTATGCTCAGAAGTGTCATTTCAAGGGCACAGTAAATGGATTGTGTTTTTTTTTTTTCTTTATTTTTGGAAACAGGGTGTGGTCTAACTTGAGTGGTTCGACAAAAGCGAATGCTGTAGTTTGTTTTTTGCACTCTCTTTTTTTTGGTTAAGATGGGAGTGCACGCTCACACTTTGATCAGACTCACAAACGCACACTTTAACATGTGAGCACATGCGCCATATTGCGAAAACACACCTCTCACAGCCTCTCGCAAGGCAAGCTGAGTGGTTTTCTGACTCGCTTCATCACACAGGCTTTCGAACAGAATTCCAGCCTCTCACACAGCCTCACATGCATGCCGGGGGAGTGCGTCAGAGATGCCTACATCTCTGAAGTGTTGCTCACGCTTTACTCATTGTGGGATGGATGAAGCATTAGACAGCAGCTGGAATAACTGATGAACTGCCACTCATTTACATGACTGCTATGTGACATTTTGCCTTTGTTCTGCGATGCTACAGTACACTTTATTATATGCAGGTATACATGTATGTATGTATATATGCTTCTGTGAGTACATATAATTTAATTTGTTTTTACATTTCTGGCACACACACAGGCAAATACACACATCTCCACAATGTGAAAGGTAACCTTCAAATACCATAAATGTCCCAATGCAATAAACCGTCGATATTTGTGGTTATGTGATGCCATATGACTTTTACAGTAATTGGAATGGTGTTATTAAAAAGCCTGAATTATTCACATGAATTAAGAAGGATTCTTACCATCACCAGGTACAATAGCTTTCTGTTCATCTACTGGAAGTGGAGATGGTGTGCTCTCACTTTTGCTTGGTTTACCATACTGTACATTATAAGTCTAAATACAGCTTTTAATGGTTTACTCGCAGACCAGTCTTTATAGTTATGATACATGAATTAATAATGATTCACTAATCTTGTTTACTGGCAAATTCTATTTGTTGGTTACTTGGACTTGAAATAAACGCAAATATGATGTAGTCTAGCAGAAGTCATTGCCAGTTTACTTTTTTATATGCCTGGCAGAGGATGTCTCACCTAAGTCAGGAGCTACAGCAAGCAATAATCCCTGCTGATTTAGCTACTATGCTTTTCCTGTATTGTTCATTTTAATACAATCCATCATAGGCCACCAGAGAATGATATAATACTAGGGATGAAGGGTTCAGATGAGAGTGCTTTGGGTCGGTTGGGGCAAAATGAGACACAAGACTCATAAAACGGATAGTAACAGTCAGAAATCCGTCAGGTTGAAACAGGCAGTAAAATGGCGGTGACATGCCGCTGATGCACCTTCCTTTGCGTTCGCCGGCTTCGGTGAAAACGTACACCTGTCGAGTTTAGTCTGTGCGTGTCGTCTCTCCGTAGATGCCGGAGACGAGTCCCTAAGGCAGGTGGGATTTGCTCCGCCCCCTAGCCAGCACAGGGAGAGGGTACCTGCGTCTGCCACAAAGGACTGCCCCTACTGTGGAAAGACATTTCGGACATCTCACCACCTGAAGGTCCACTTGAGGATACACACAGGTACGGCCATTGCCCGCTGCCCTTTCTTTCACCTTTTTTGGGCCTAATGGGCCAGAATAACTTCCCATTCTTTTGCACATTATGTAGTTCATTATATAGTAGTTGGCATAGGCTGGTTCACCCATCCAATGACTTATCCAGTACAGGGTTATACTAAAGCTTAGAGAATATCGCTGGAAGAAGGCGTCGACTTGCCGGGGAATCCCCCTGGACAGGATGCCAATCTATCGCATAAATAGTCACATTATCTTCCATTTCAAACAACTGTCAAAGCTCACAATTTTCATCCATTTTTCTTTTATACAGATGATCTTTGCTGAAGGTGTTCAGGTTACAGCGAGTGCCCCACTCAGGGGTACCGTGACAGACTTTTCCTTGAAATGGAAACCTGTTTTTTTTTTTGCAAGGCTGCCTCAGAACGACTAAACTGAGCTACCTTTGCTTTTGCTTTGTCCTGAAGTGCTTCGGCTCAGCAAAGGAACGCAAAATGTTTCACGTTAGTAACAATGGAACAATCCACTAGTTGACTTTTATTTATGCTCTCAATCACAGGTTGAAATCCTACAGTACACTAAAGACGTCTTATTAACAAATATAAATGAACAGAACAATCCCTTACCTAAAGCTGAAATGTTGCTATTATTGTTTGTGTAAAATAATTTTGTATTATTTTATTTTTAAAAGTATTCCATCATTATTTTTTTTAAAGTATTCCATCTCAACAATTTAACCACATTTGTTAACTTGTTTTTTACTAAAGGGAAATCTTTTAGTTGATAAAGTAAGCAGTGATATTTAATCCCCTGAAATGTGGTAAATAAAATATTAATCGATACATCTATTTATGACCTCAGTAGGAATCGGTAACCACCAAGCTCTGATTTGGGTATTTACATTTGCAGTTGCTAAGCAAACCCTTAGATAGTTTACACAGCACCTTGCACAGTGCTACATCAGTACTGTCCCTCCCAGGATTTCAAATGTTTCAGAAACAGCAAGCATGTGGAAACCACTCCGGCTTCTCACAGCTTCCCCAACAGTCCTTCTGTCCGTTGTCTAAAGAATTCTTTTGTCATATTTCAACTGGTTCCCCTTAAGATTTTGTACACAATTTGGATCAGTCTTCTTTGTCAAAGAAAGTTTAAGCCCAGGTTTTCAACCACAGTGTTCAGTGCACATTTAAGGAGAGAGAGATTTCTTGAACCCAGAAAACAGAATATTTATTGTAGCTCTGAAAGCGGCACTGATTTAGTATGTGCTAAATAAGGAGACCACCCAAGCCACAACTCTAAATAATGAACGCATACTTCAGCTTTGAAGGAAAACTGACTATTCAGTGTTACAGGGACTTGTCTGAAATAATCAGGAATCTTTACCCTGATATTTAGCATACAGTTCATTTAAGCCTTTGTCAAAGCAACTGCAATTAGAATGTTTTTTACTAAAAAAAATTACAAAAATGCTACTAATGCTACTGGTACAGCTGGACAGTTCAGTATTACGGAAGCTGTTCAGCTTCTAATTTTATCGTCTTATTTTCAGACGACACAATGCGGCACATCAAGTAGCATAAGGGGATATGATGCATAAACAGCTGCATCCACTTTATGGTGCTATTGTCATTATAATGTTCCCAAAAAACGTTCCCAAATAAAAATTATCTCCATCCAGATGATCACAGTTTTATAAAAAACAGTAAGATACAGAACTATATTTATAGCAACATGAAGCAGACCTGCAGATCTCCATCTAGTACAAAAACATGGTAACTCAAACCAC
This sequence comes from Mormyrus lacerda, assembly GCA_015163995.2. Classification (NCBI taxonomy): domain Eukaryota; kingdom Metazoa; phylum Chordata; class Actinopteri; order Osteoglossiformes; family Mormyridae; genus Mormyrus; species Mormyrus lacerda. The sequence continues at coordinate 24,173,128 of JAABNX020000021.1, read as the reverse complement.
TTACTGCATGAAATAAAATTCTAAAATAATGACACACTAATATTTTGTTGAAAGGTACGACGTGAACAGAAAATTCTCTAAAAGTTAAAGAGCTAATGTTACAGTATTAATTTCCACTCCAACACCGAGTAGGAAAATATCCATTAACTAAATGAACTCCAGTTTTTAGGTTGCTAACGCTGTGCAGTATACAATGTGAGCCACAGTTAATGAACACTGTAGTGGGTGATATTTCATTATACAAATTAATGTTCACATTTTAATGGGAAAGTCACATAATGAATCTAAGCTTCAGTGACAGCAATTAGAGACACAGATTGTCCCCTTCTGGACAAAGTGGCGTTTAGCAGTAAGCAGCTGTAGAAATCTTTTCACTTTCTACAGTGCATCTATGTGACTTTAATGCTTGACTCTCGGCGTGTAGAAGCAGCTTTATTCAATATCCAGAATGACAAAGGGTGGATTTAAAGATAATCAATGAAACAGGCTTTATGCATTTTTAGTGCAGTTGCACAGGTTTATAAAAAATTTAATATTTTGACTCTGTCATGTCCCAGTGATGAAGGACAGTAATCGCCAAAATACAATGTCATAATAAAAACAAACATTTATCCTTTTTGTCTAGGTTTGGGTGTTTGTTGAGATGGCAGTAAAAAGTGGATTAAGACATCCTTAATTATCTTTAATAGTAAAGTATGCAAAAATGAGATAAAGGCTGTAATTCCGCAGAAGTTTTGATTTATGATGGAGCAAATTGTCTTATCAATCTACTTCCCCCAGCCAATGGCTATGTACATATTTAACCATCATATTATATGCAGTCCATAAGGATTCAAAAATTCCCCTTTTCTACTGCAAAAAAATGCATGAAAATAAACTTATCGATCACATATTTATAGTTCTTGTCACAAATAGCTTTATTATTAGCCCTGAATATTAAAACCCTATCACTTGGTTTCTCCTGAAGCATTATTAAATGCAAGTATACCTCTGACTAGTTCTCTGCTGTTAATATTATATTGATTTTGTATCTGCGAGCCTTTATTTGGGAACAATGCAGTAGATCTGCAGATCTTTTCTTTTTTTCTTTCTTTTTTCTGGAATGGTGCCCTCCAAATAATGATAAATTACTTGAGCAGTATGCCATTTGCTAATTATATCCATGATTTACTGCAGAGCAAGACTTGAATCATTCAGTTCAGTCTTGCGTAACAATGCAACGTTCAGTCAGAGCAGAAATGGTTTCCATGTGTATAATAGTACAGTGTATGTAAACACATATATGGAATATAAATAAAAATAGTTTTTGCTATATATGGTAATGCAGGCATTTTTTCCATTCAATATTTGTTTCAATTGTATATATACAGTTCCTCCTGAATAACCATCCATTTAACTTACCATCTGTTCCTGCCTCCTTCCAGTCTCACCTCCATTTTTTTCTTTACCATTTCATTTGGGGATTTTACACCTGCTGTAAACCGCATTGATTAATAAACTGATGGATTCTAATTTTAGAGCTGTTTTAAATTGCATTTCACTTAAACATGTCTGAAATGTAACATTTACTGCATCTGAGAATTATCTTTGGCATTTTTTCTTCATATGCTCTATTATAAGATTGAAAGGTCAGATAACAGGAATATGCATATGCTGAATGGAAAATATAGGACATGATAGTGGTGATAAATAGAATTTTCTTGTTATGTCAATACTATAATTCTTCTGCAAAACAATGCAGCTGCTATTGGAATGAGAATGCGACTCACTCGTGTCCGTTCACTCTTATGAGGAATTTTGTCATTGCCTGGAGTGTTTATCTGTTTATTAATTTGCCCGTTTGTTTGTACATTTCTTTCGTTCACCCTAATAGGCGAGAAGCCATACAGGTGTCCTCACTGTAGCTACGCTGGGACACAGTCAGCCTCGCTGAAGTATCATCTGGAAAGACACCACAGGGAGAGACAGAACGGTGCGGGCCCGTCATCCGGGCACTCCCCTGAGCACAAGGAGGAGCAGACAGGAAGCAAGAACAGCCTCTTTATCAGACCAGATGTCCTGCGTAGCGTCTTTAAAGGCACAGCCAGCAGCATGGACTTCAGGGCTGGTTCAGCACTGCCCCACCGATGGACCCCTCCTGGGATTATGGCCCCCAAGGACCAGGAGCAAGACTCCCATAGAGGGCCTTCTGAAAACCACTCTGAGAACTTGAACATCTCAGATGGGTTACCAGCGAGCAGGCCGGCAAGCTTCTCCGACCTCAGCCAGGCCTACCACGGCATGCTGGGAAACGGAAGCAGCTTCCAAGGGGCCCTGCAGGCCTTCATGGACAACTTCGCTCTGACTTCCTTGAAGAAGGACAAGGAGATGAGGGAGAGCCAGCCGCCAGCGCAACAGCAGCAGAATTTCAGCCATGAGAGCGGCGATGGGAAAGCCAAGAGAGGCGAGAATAGCGGGGAAAAAACAGATGCCAGGCCTTCCAAAGGCAAACCCGAGAAATCACAGTATGAACCGCTAGATCTATCTGTCAGGCCAGATTCAGTGTCCCTGCCAGGATCCTCCGTCACCATCCAAGACAACGTGGTGTGGCACGGCTGCTTGTTTTGCTCCTTCAGAACTTCCTCTGTAGAGCAAATGGTTCTCCATTTGCAGGCCAATCACCTGGGGAAAGGCAAATACAAGGAGAGCAGTTCCTTGGATGTGAAAGTCACAAGCAAGGAACTAACGGCCGAGTTTTCCCCCGTGAATAAAGCCAGGCTGGCTCCAGCTGTTTGTCACCTTGGCAATGAGACCATCTCCTCCAAGCAAGGCCCACATGCAAATAAAATTAACCAGCAAGAAAGAGGCAAGGAGGCTAGCCATTTGAACAGCGCTATCATGAGTGGCTTTCAGAATGACTTCTACAAGCAGTTCAGTATGTATGAAACTTCGCGAGGACAAGGTCCCCAAGGATTTGGACCCATGTTCCCTGGGTCACTCGATCAACAGATGCAGGTTTCCGAGACTCTGAGCCGGAAATCTGCTGGTCTGAGCGGCGGTGTCTCACCCGCCGAGGAGCCGTCCGACAAATCGTCTGACGAGATTCCCTTCGGCGATATGGAGACGTCCACAGAGCAGGAGTCTCTAGATGACAGACTTGGAATGGCGGATGACAGTATGGAGCCCGTCACAGAGCCACTGTTGTCTAAGGAAGCAGAGGATGAGCAGGAAGAGGAGAAGATGGAGGATGAGGAAGGCGGGGCGGCCGAGGAGTTGGCGAAGGCGTCCAGCGAGATTGACCCGAAGGTGGCCCCGAGACTGGAGGCTCCGCTGCCTCCCCAGCCTCCGCGTCTGGAGAAGCGATGGCAAGGCCTTAGCCTTCTTTCATCTCATGGAGCTCCCACTGGGCTGCCACAAGCAGGCCAGACCCATCTTGAGCAGCAGATGAACATGTTGTCTGTCCTGAGGGCATACAGCACAGAGAGCCGAGCGGCGTTCAACGGCATTGGAAACAGCTCAAACGGCACCAGTGGCACCAAGAGATCAGACATGTTTGGTGAGTAACACTTTTTTTGATCCCCCTACCTCCCCACATCTGCACACATTTACTCGTGACGTTTGCTGTGGCACAAAAGAAAAAAAATATCATTTCAACCTTGTTTCAAGCAAGTTTACCAGCAATTTGATTGGCGAAGAGCAGTAATTTAAGCTTTTATTGCTAATTGATATTATTGATGTTATCATTAACTTGGAAGGATAAGAGTGACCCTGTGTGCAGACAAAGAGGCTACCTACCCTGGTCTTGTCTGTCTAAGCAGCACAGTCAGTTATCCTCAGTATGACCACCACGCGTGAAATTCAGAGATTTGTAATACATAAATATCTTTATGCTGTGAAGAAGGAACTATCCTCCTAAAAACTGTCTCCTAAGGGAAAGGGATCACTTTGAAATCTTGTTGACATGAGTGCCATGTCATGTTATGCTACAGTAAAGCAGTATATTCCATAATGTGCTTTCAGACAGGTGTATAACAATATTTTATTATTTATTCAGTCCAAGATATATAATTTTTTAAAGCTTGTCTAAAATAAAAACACAAATAATAGACATTATTATCATAATTATTATTAATATTATTATTATCGTTATTTATTGTTGTTGTTATTTTGTTGTAACATACTAAAATATAATTTCCATATTTTAATATTTTACTGTGTGTAAAACTGAAAACAATGTTGAATTATATTATTTGATTCGGAAAATAGTGTGCAAATCAAAATAAACCTTCACATTTAATAGAAAAGGGAAGACAATTATTAGGAAAGACAAACCAAAGCTGTGTCACGTATAACTATCACTTGTGACTGTAACTTGTGACTGTCACTTGCAGCAAGCATGTTTTGTGTGAAGGGTTCACAACCAGGTTGTATTCCATATTTAAGTATGTTTTTCTTTAAGCATGGTAAACGAGAACACATTACAATGCCCCAGATTTGGGGTAATTACAGTAGGCGCTCTGCTTTCACTCAATGATGCAGAAATAAGGCATGTATATCTTTTAAACTACCTCCAAGCTATGAGATTTTAACTCACAAATATAAATGTAATGCAGCTAGTTTTATTACATGGGTAAACATTCACTTCATATTTCCAGCAAGAGGCTATTGTTACATTTGAATGTAGAGTGTCTTATTAATTGCATTCCATTCCACTATAAAATGTCTTGCTTAAATAATAATGCAACCTTTATTAATTAATGTACTTGCAATTAAGGCAGAACTTTGTAAAAAAATGTCTCCCCTCTGGTTTTAAAAAAAATCATTTTAATTTCCTGAATGGGTCAATCTTCGTAATGAAAATGAATACCAGTTTTTAATCCCCTGCTAATGTCTGAAAATGCACACCTATTGTGTTTTAATCTCATTCATAATCAAAAGCCATTTTTTTTAGCTGTCTTTAATGCAGAAATTGCACACACAAACTCAAATGGCTGTCCTTTTTTGCATGCTGACTGGCACATTTGTAAACCAAATTTCTTCCGGTTTTAGTCCTGCTGTGGTAGACAGGAAAGATAGAGATGTTCAGAGCAGGACAGGGCCTCCCGCACGGCGGTCAGAGGTAGGGAGATATCTTCTTCCCTTTGGATGTTCCCCAAAGCAGCTTTCATAAGACTTCACCGTATACACAGCTTAGGGTGGCACAGGATCGTGAAGGTCACAAGGGACGACCTCAGCCCTATCCCACCCACTGACAGGCAGAGCTCAGACTCTTTAATCGTTGTGTCCCTTTACTTATAAAAGTGCTTTCTTGCCTTATTAAGCTCTGTGCGCTGCCAGGTGGAAGTCAGCCAAGCAGTGCTGTAACCTCTGCATTCACCCTCATGGCAGCATCTGCCTACTGGCTTCATGAGGTTTTAAAGGTGACATGAACAGAGGTTGACACGATTCAGGGTGAGGGACACACCAGACAGCAGTTAACAGCTTTTCACGCGTCTGCACTTAGAGACCCATAGACAGGTGGACATTTAGTTACAAATTGACCTGAAAATATGCCATCTGAAGTATTCCTTGCACCGTGATTGTTATCACGGTGATTATTATTATCATTATTATTGATCTTTACTTTTATTAAATCTGTTAACTCAAGATATACTTTGAATAATGGAATGGTGATAGAATGTAATCGAATGTGATAGAAGAAAATACTAATATAATACTTAAGTAAATATATAACATCCTCAGAATAGAATATGTAGTGTTAGTCGAAGGTACTGCATTTTCTGGTGTGAGCAGTCATCCTAACAACTGAATCTCTGTTTGTGTGCGATTGCTGTGTTGAAGACCTGCCAGCATTTGATGTGAAGGACCTCTCAGGAAATCTGAAAAAGCAGTGCCACGTTGTGCAGATTTTTGTGTCCTTTGTCCTTACTTATGAGTCTAAATTAGAAGGGTTCAGTCGAAAACAGCACAGTGAGAACTTAACAATAATAGTCTAGAATTACACTAAATTGCATGCATGCGATACAGATTCTGTAGGTGCATATTAATAGTAAGGTTTTATAAAAGGTCTGTGTAATAAAAGAAAAAAGAAAATAGGTGGAAGGCTATCAGTCAACTTTGTTTATGGGCCCCAGTAGTGAGGAAGTAACGCTCTATGTACAATTAAACTGTGGGAGGTCACATCCCACCCACATCTCCAAAAAGGGGCCAAGCCTAAATAAATTACTTAACCAAAGCCATTACATAAGTCACATTTCTGTGAAATTTGAACTAAGCGTGTAATAACAGACTACGTAATAGGCTAGTGGACACACATGGAAGACCTTATTTGGTTTTCAAGTTATTTGTTTGTTTTAGCTAACTAGCTATTTACTTGACTGATTTGAGCCTATATGGTGTCACACAATTTATTTTATGTATTAATATTGTTGGGGTTGCATATATAACTTTTTCATGTATTTAAATTGTTTAGTACATGTCGGGAAGTCAGCCGGTCAAACCGTTGTGGGACAATATGACTGAAGTACACACCCTAACAAAGTCTATTTACATCAGATATCAAAGGGGGAGTTTGGCCTTAACATGATCACATTCACATATTGCCATGGAGACTCAGAGTCAGTAAACATGGCCCTACATCTGTGTCATCATTATCGTCATAATGATCATCAATGTTAGCATCTTGTTCACTGTTATCACAGTGCTAACAATGGAAATTTCTTTCCATGATGGGTCAATATGGCACGAGACTGATAAAAAAGCTGCTATTTAAATGGTAGAAAACTCATGCCAGTTGGACTGGGCAGTTCTGTGTTTTGGGCGTCAAGCCCATTACTAGCCATTTTCAGGAACAAAGCATGTAGATGCATTGTGATGGTAGAAGCTAAGCACAGATCATTCTTTCATCCCATCTTAACTGTTATCATCTTACCAAAAAAGTATGCATTCTTTCAGGTTTTCTGATAACGGGAGAAATGTATTTTAAGCTACTTAAAATATGTAAATGTATTGACTAATTGAGTGATGTTAATTTAAAGGCAATCAGATTTAAATAATAAATAGTGCCAGAAAACAATTTAGAAACTATTACTTCGAAATCAATACATGCCTCATGAAATATACATTTTAAAGGCAGTAGTAAAGATTGAATAAATTAAACATAAAATCATATAACATTAGCTGCTATTTAAATAAAAGCACATGCATTAGGTTACTGTATTATATAATGCTAATGCTGTCATTTCCTGTTCAGTTATGCTGGCTGTTTATTGCTTATTGCTAATTCAATTAATGAAGCTATTTGGTGCTATAAGGATTAAGACAGAGACAAGTAGGCATGAGTCCAATAAGCATGGCCGTATTCAGCGTGCAGGAGCTCTGATAGCACCGTCATAAGCAGCCACCCAGTAATAAGTATGGTAACTTCAGGGGTAAACTTCAGAAGAAAGAAGTAAAGCACGGTAAAAGCGTGTCCTGCAAACTCTCGCATTTCATTAGCACATTACCCCACCTGGTGGAAAAGTAAGGAACCTGCCCTGTTTATCCATCCTGTGTGGGAAGGACGCTGCTTTTTGGGGGGCCGGAGAAGGGAAATATTCATTTAGCTTGTAGGTTTAGCCGCCGGGAGAGCTGCACGTTGTGTTTACTCATGGCAGCAGGAGAGTAAAGTGGGAGGGGGGAGGGCCGGTAATGAGAACAGAAACACACACTGTCTGTGTCAGACCCATAAACTATGTAAAACACATAAATGTCTTTGAGGCAGTGTGGTATTTTTAGCTCCGGTACAATACTTTTTGACAACTTCGTTTGGTTGCCTGTGCGTGCAGGGGATCGTCGCAAATGTATACTTAACTCTAATAGTGTGGTCGGTGGCCAATTACTTCTGTCAGGGTGGAGAGGACTAACGTTTGCCCTCGCTGCATGGGAGCTGACCTGGAGTTGCAGAGGTCGTAAATGGCACAAGGTTGTCAGGCCGGTGGCAGGCTGTCGGCACCCAAACACTTTAAATTACAGGCCGGTGCAATAAAACAGATCATATGTGTGATTCTCCCCGAACAGGTTCTTCTCTGGCCGTTACGGTAATTAAAAGCATATGGTCCATACACCATTCACAGGGAGCTCACAGATGTACTGCATTACAGTCCACATTAGGTTCTCGTTCCTTCTCCGTGGCAAAGAAGCCCCCCCACCCCACCATTGCACACATAGACATACGTTTCCTCATTGACTGCTCTTTCAGTTTCCTGTACACTAATTATCACAGCCACAAAATATATAAAATCAAATCAATTTAAGTCAGAGAGAAGTAGGAACACTCTAGAGCTGTATCATCTGTTACAATGTTTTTTTTTTCTTCTTCTTTTGAAGTGCAAACCATTTAAACTTGATGTTTTCAGCATATCATCTAATTCACATGTTTAATTACCATTTTAATACTGTCTAGTTTGCGTTGCACATTTTTTTTTTTACAGATGCTTTTGTCCAAAGTAGCGTACAAGGGAGGAGGGCTTGGGCAGATAGTGGGGGGGGGTCGGTTAGCGTCCTCGGGACAGTAAATGGGAGTAGGGCCCACTGGTAATAGTCATCTGCTACCCACAGGGGCAACCACCTCATGTCGGCTGTTGTTTAGGTCCACAAAAGGTACAGCTATAGTAGTAGTATAGTATTGTATATTTTCTGATGTATTGCCAATTGTCTTCCTATAGCAAACATAAAACTGCAATTTGTATATCTCATGGGGCGACATGGTGGTGCAGTGGTTAGCACTGATGCCTCAAACCTCTGGGACCAGGACTCGAGTCTCCGCCTGGGTTACATGTGTGTGGAGTTTGCATGTTCCCCCCCTGTCGTTGTGGGGTTTACTCCGGTTCCCCCCACAGTCCAATGACATGCTGAGGTTAATTGGTGTGCATGTGTGAGTGGATGGTGTGTGAGTGAATGGTGTGTCAGTGTGCCCTGCGATGGGCTGCCCCCTGTCCTGGGTTGTTCCCCACTTGGTGCCCGTAGCTTCTGGGTTAGGCTCTGCACCCCCCCCCCGCGACCCAGAAGGAAAAGCGGTTTGGAAAATGGATGGATATATGTCTCATATTGTGTGCAAGCTGAAGGTTAAACAGGTGGTCTCCTTCCTAACAATTCAGTTTTTACGGTGCTATGTATAAAATATCAAGCTTAAAATATCATGTTTCTTTTAGGTAGTCCCTAAGTTATGAACGGGATCTGTTCCCTAAAGTCTGTGTCTGTGTTTAAGTTGAATTTGTCGATGAGTAAGTTGGAAAAATAATAATACAGTTCATATTGATAATAATTACACAGTAAAAATAAAATTAACTACATACCAGAGATGGATAGTTCAGGTCCAGAAAGTAAAAATCCAGACCAAGGTTTTGTTTTAACCAACCAGTTGAGTACAAAGAGTCGCACCAGTATTCAACTGGGTGGTTGAAATGAACCGTGGTCTGGGTTTGTGGCTTGGACCTTGAACTTTCCACTTCTGCTGTACGTGTTACTGTACTTTACCTCGAACTGACGAACCATTGTAGCCACGCATTGTTTTCACAAGTGTCACAAAGTAGTAAGTAAGCTGAATTTTTAATATCATACGGTTTATGGCATTTGTAAATATGATTTGCCTTTAAGTCAGACATCCTTAATCTGGAGACTGCCTGGACATTGGGTATCATAGCATGAAGTCATAACCTGAAGTAGCTGTACAGGAGAACTGGCTGCAGCTATTGGCTAACCTGCTAGGTCACATGTTTATGCGGCATTTCCAATAAGTCAGGACCTCAAAGCCTGTGTGTTGCATTATTATTTTCTCTCAGTCCTGTATTTCCCCGTAACTAAGAGGTGTCACACGCTGCTGGCAACACTCGTTCTCACCGAGTGTAATGTGACGTGGTGCGATTATCACTCGACGCGAGGTGCAATTTCACATGTGCATTATTACCATATTTAACGTGCGCCGAGGTAAATTAACAGAATATAAACTCTTCCCCAACCATCCAAATGCAGGCTAAAAACACAAATGCTTTACTTGGTGTTTCATAACCTCATGAAGTTAGACTTGTTGTTCTACCAAAGCTCCCTGGTCTGTCGCTCCTTCCATCCATCCATCCATCCATCCATCCATCCATCTATCCATCTGTCCATCCACTTATCTTTGTCAGGGAGCTGACATGTTGATTCTATATATAAATATATGAGATAGTAACAATTTACTAGTAGAATGATTCATTGAGATTTGTGTCTGTTGTAGATGAAGTAAGACAGTGTCAGATATGCAGAGCTTATTATATGCAATGCTTATTTTTCTGAATAACTCAATTATTTGAACTGCAGAGCAATAGCTTCCAGTGCTTTTTCTTAGGCCAGTTGTATTTCCTGAAGTGCTGTCAGCAGTTAGCTGAATGGGATGCGAACAGACACACCTGTTTTTTTTTTCTTCTTCTTGCAGTGACTTTATGGGTCATACTAAAGTATACCAAGGCAGCATCTGACATTTATTCTATATAGTCACATATGAAATGACCATGACCTCGCACCAAGCACAGTTAGTGCCTTTGTCCTGTAAAAACTAAAGATGCTTTATACCATTATAAAGCGTAATGGGCTATTATTTCAAATGTAATACTTCTCACAAAGACCACTCTCCAAGTGGGTCTCATTAAGATCATGCTCAAGTTTCCCAGGTCTGGAGATGGGTACAACTTTCTCATGCATTTGCAGTAATATGAATCAGCCTTTTAAAACAGATATGATTACATATTGATTCTGAAAGGTACAGTATCTGACGAGGCCTCGTTGTCTCTAACAGAGGGGCTTTTGTTAAAGGATAATCCAATAACTGCCCCTTGATCCTTTCTGCTTCAAGCACATTACAGACTATTTATTCTGGAATAAATCTTACTTTTTAAAAGTCCTCTGGTTTTTGATATATGTAGAGCCGTTTATAATGAATCTTTTGTGCTTATATTGTTGTCAGATATTATGTAACTTTTGGTTGTTTTCTTTTTAGAGATATATAATAGACCTGTAAAGAGATAGATGTTTGAAGAGCTATAACTTTTAGATAGACTTGCATTTTAACATAAACATATTTCTCCTCCATGGAGAGAATCCTGTGTCTGCAATTGAAAATATATAGCACATGGAGAGGGTCACGGGGTTCACGTATTGTTTAGCTAAGCATTAGAATGGCTAAGACGCCTGATCTATGCGATTCTGAACGTGCTGTGGTTGTTAGTGCAAGGCGTGATGATAACAGCATGAACGGCCACCTACCTGAGATGTTCACTCACCCTAATGTCTGGAGTTTGTCTGAAGGGAAAAAACATCCAGTGAGTAAAACTAGAAGGATAGATGGATGGATAGATGGAAGGAAGGAATGGGCTACTTCATGTATTTATAGCTGCTCTGAAAGTTGCATGACATTTTCCGAGAAGAAAAAATCTTGGACTAGTAAACGTATAAAGGGATGATTTCAAATGTGTTTACCTCCTGTGTTTCTGTATTTTACTTTGCCAGTGCATTCGGTTTATTTGCATTTCAAATACTTACAATTGAAGCGGATTTTTAAATGCCAACATTTGAATTAATAAGAACCATCTACTGTAAGAATCATGGGACCGGTCTTCATTTCTGACATTATAACCAAATTGGTAGAAGCCAAAATATGAAACAGAAACACACAGACAAATACAACTTCGCTACTTGTTTTTTGTACTTTTAAACTCAGTGTAAGTGGATCTTTGTGCACAATTTTTAAAAAGGACATTTGAAACAGGCAAATTGACACAGCACAATATTAAATGATATTTTTGCTACGGTTAATCGCTCCTGAAATTTACAGTAAAGCTATGCTTGAAAGTCCTTCATAACTTTATAACAGGAGGATAAGCATTAAAGGCATTCCACTGTTAGCTTTGGATCCGCAACCGTCTGTTTTCTTTTGCTCAGAATTAAAGCAAAATGCATACCGCCAATCCGGTATGACGTATCAGTGGGAGGCTGTGACTTGATTTCACTCTCATTCAGGTGCTGGTAAAAGTTGACAAAACAAAAAAAAAAAGCAAAGTTAAAACACTGGTGTGTTCTTGGAAAAACTTACTTACTGTCAGGTTTGACAATATGCTAATGAGTACCAAAAAGATTCACCTGCTTTTTAATGGATCACTTTGCATGGTGCTGTTAAATATGACTCTGAAAATGTGCAACCGAAATGATAAGAGGACGTCTTTCAATGGCTACTGTTTAACTGTAACAATCTAAGTCATTTTTTCTAACGAGAAAAAGTGAAAAGTGAGATACGTAAGGTATGTAATAAACATCTGTAAGTGGATGTTGTGTGGCTTGTTGTCCTGTTTAACTGTAATCTTTCTTATATTTCAGTATTTTTTTCATTTATTTAATCGTTTTTGTGAGGCTAGCAATGTTAAATAGACAACCTTTAATGCATTTATTGAATATGCTGACATATTAATATTTGTGTAACAGATTTCTGTACAGGTTATATTTTTCTTCAGATTCAATCTGTTGTTTATTCCACCACTGAATTTGAAAGAACCCCTATGAATTGCTTGTTGATTTGCATATAAGCCACCATTTTTTTATTTTGTTGTGAGGATTACATCTGCTCCCTGGGAATTGTTGGCCATCATTTATACTCCTCCTGCCCCCCCCCCCATGGGGTAATTTTATCCCCACACAAGAACCCTTGTAAAAAAACAGTACTTTCTTTCAATTACGCTCCGGTCACAAATGACAGGAGCCACAGGTGTACGGTCATAATTACACATACACTTAAAAGTAATGTCATTTTAACATTTAATATCTTTCCAGGAAAAACGCAAATAGCCCCCTTCCAGAGTAAGGCCAATGGCAAAAAGGGCTAAATCTTATCTGATATTGCTTAACTTAATCATACGGCTCTTAAAACCAGGACACAAGCAGCTGGGCCTCAGTAATATTCACGCAATATGTCTGTAAAATGATATGCTTTAATTTTGAGCCCGCGTTAAGCACCAACGAAATCTGGTTATGCAGCGACATTAAAAAGGCCTGTTAACTCTCTCACTTCCGCCGACCCACGTCTGTTTTGCTTACTACTGTTCTATTTAGCTAAGCTGGGCTCATCCTTTGACAATTTTCCTGTATCGATAGACTGTGCATATGAAATAGCTAGATTGATGATCAATATTTTTGATACACAAAGACTTATAGACAGATGGACAATCAGCTACAAATAACCCCAAAATACATTGTAATAGGTAATAATAATAATAATAAGAAGAAGAAGTAGCAATAGTAGTAAAAGTAGTAATATTATATAACAGCGGAAAAGAGGTATTTCCCGAAAATAACTCCTCTGTTACTCTGACACCCCATGGTGCACTGTGCTGCCTATGGGGGCTGCCAGAGACCCGAGTTTTGGCGTGGGGGGGCCGGGTGGCAGGGGGGACATCAAAAGGCCCGGAGAAGCTGCTGGCTGACGCGCCTTCACAGATGCCTTCGTAAATCCCCTTACTTTCCTGCCCGCTCTTTGTGTATGTCTTTGCCGATAGACTTGGAGTGAGAATATCAAAGTAACCTTGGCAGTTAAGACCTTAGAAGCTGCCTTTTCAGCGAGGCCCAGAGCACGGCGAGGCACAGCAGTGGGCATAGACTCAAGCACGAGGTCTGATCCTCGGAACAGCACTGAAAATTCCCACAAAGTTTAAAGGGGCGATTTTCCCTTCTTTATGACATTCCTGTTACAGCCTATAGGTTACATATTGAATATATGTACAATGGGAATTATATGGATATAATAAACAAAAACAAAAATATGTATGACACGTACTAAGAAATGTAGTATATTTAATGTTTAATTCTAAATATTGAAAAATACAAATTTCTTTAAAAATGGCAGGTAATAAACAATTACATCTTATTGAGGTATGAATTTAGCAAATTACACATAACTAATAAGACTATGTGAGTATTTAAAAATAAGCATAGAAATCCTGTAGGTGAATTTCTTCTGTTTGTATTGGTATTGGTGAAAAATGAGTGCCTCTGGTAACTTTCTTCCCCCACAAGTTTTTTATCGCTCCAGTGAGCTTTTCCTGAGTTCCAGCTGTCAAAAGGCATGTTGTTCAGGGCAACTTGTGAATCAATGGCTGACTTACCTTGCGATGGATTGAGCTGCCATCCAAGGTGCACCTACCTTATGCTCAGTGTTTCTTGAGATTAAAGTGACTGCAATGTGAATTTTATAAATCGCCATTTAAAACATTTTGCATCTAGGAAAATGCCTAAAGTTATGCAGGATATTGGGTCCGAAGATATAATTTATGTCATCTTTATGTCCCTGTGACCTTAACCAGCAAAAGTGGTTGGAAGATGGATGCATAGATTTCTGATGTGTAATTGCCACTGGAGAACGGCATGATGGGTATTTGCATTGCCCAACTCCCTAACAAATATGATCATTGTGGAGGTGAAAGAGATTGAGTAGCAGATCAACGGAATCGAGTCATGCAACAAGCCCCCCCAACCCCCCCCCCCGGTAACATTTTGTGCCGTTTTGAAAAATGGCACGCAGTGAAATTCCACCCACATACACTCTGGCAAGTCAATTGTCGCACACTAATGAGGTTTCGACCACATTGCAGACCTTTAGCCAGATTGTCACCAGCTTCCTCTATAAATAGTTATTCCGATTTTTGTTAGTGTAAAAGTACCTCTTTCTGCGTCCATGTCTGCAACTGTTACCTTGCTCAGCAACTTCTGCCTGCATTATACTGATTAATTCTCTTTTCTTACAGCCTTTTACAGTAGATATACAGGTCATACATTTACTGATTTTTACATAGAATGTCGGTAGTATAAGCATGTCTTTTTTTTTGCAAACGCTGAATTCCATTCGTATATTGTGTGCACCAGCCATGTTTATTCTTCCTGTGTTCTGTAACATGCTGTGTTCCCTTTCCCCTCCTGACTCCATGGCTCTTGTCTTTCATGACTGATTTGTCTTGTATTTGTCATTCAGTCATTGCACCTTAATTTCCCTTTAGGGATTAATGAAATCGGTCTGTCTGTCTGTCTTCATAGAAGAATGTGAAGGTCAAAATTGTAATTGGGGTATTGTTTAAATTGTATTTGTTTAAATTAAAACAATTTGAATAATTTATGGCGTCATAACGAGTTCAGGCCTTTGCAATTTGAATTTGAGTTTAGACCTTTGAAGCACCATTTTAGATTTTTTAAATCTGTTTATTGCATATAATGAATTTTCTAAAATGGACAAAAATGGAGGAAATGTGTGTGCAACTCATGGCATATTGCACATGAATGGACCATCAGTTTTGCATTAGATGTTGTGTTATTAAAAGTAATTCTGCAATGCACTGTGTTGATGGTTGGGTCTCTCCATATGAAAGCTCATCTTTGCATGCCAGATGCACAGCTGTGGACTGTGCTGAACGTAAGGGTGCTGCTCTATCAAGTACTGGGCCCTACTCCCCGTTTCAGCCATACCCCCTTTACTCAGATCCAGAATCCATTATTATGGAGTACTGAGTACTGCACCTTCTTTCAGCCAT
>JAABNX020000021.1:24112974-24125407 GCA_015163995.2 Mormyrus lacerda | reverse complement strand
CCGGGGGGCGGGGGGGGGGGGACCCGGGCCCGACGCCTGTGTCCTCATCCCTTACGGGACACTGATAGGCGGGCTCCCGGATGGGCCTGGGGCCAGGAGTCCCAAGGGAGGTCCCCAAGGGGTCCCATTCGGGCTCCTCCTCAGAGGAAGGAGCCGTAGTCCCATAGTCCGGGACCTCCTTGGGGACTAAAGTCTGAGGCGTGGGTTGGACGGGCTGGTCAAGGGGGCAGGGCTGGTCAGGCGTGCAGCACGGGCTGGACGAGCTGGTCAGGCGTGCAGGGCAGCACGGGCTGGGCCGGCGAGCAGGACAGGACGGGCTTGTGGCCAGCAGGGGGCGCCACAGGGGGCGCTGTGGCGGGCGACACCGGCACGTGGCCAACAGGGGGCACTGTGGCGGGCGCCACCGGCACGTGGCCAACAGGGGGTGCTGTGGCGGGCCCAGCGGCGAGCGGCCAGCAAGGGGCGCCTCAGCGGGCGCGACAGGCGTGCTGGGAAGCACGGGAGAGACAGGCGTGTGGCCAGCAGAGAACACCTCAGCAGGGGGCGCAGCAGGCGCCGCCGGCACGTGGCCAACAGGGGGCGCAGCAGGCGCTGCCGGCACGTGACCAACAGGGGGCGCAGCAGGCATGCTGGGCTGGACTGGAGGGTCAGGCTTGTGCGTGTAGGCAGCAGGGGCTGCAGCGTCGTCCGCGGGCGTGCAGGCAGCAGGGGGCGCGTTGTCGCTCGCAGGAGTGCAGGCAGAAGGGGGCGCGGCGTCGTCCGTGGGCGTGCGGCCAGCAGGGGGCGCCTCGGAGGGCTTTAAGCGCCCGGGCCACACGGGGAATGGCGTCCCTTACCGGGCTGATCCATTTACCGGCAATATGCGCCGGCCGGTAATGGTATGCCTCCATCGGAGGCGGCAGCTCGTCGGCGGGGCTGACCAGGAAGGCGGGTGCGGTCTCGTCCCAAGCCAGGAGGAGGGAGCGGGCTCCCAAGAAGAGGGTCGGGGCTTCCCCCGGCTTTCCGCGGCCCCTCTTCTTCTTCTTTTTCCGCCCTGGCTCCGTAGTTGGAGGCGGGGTTGCCTCATTGGAGGCGAGCGGCAGGGGCAGCCTCTCCCTTACCCTGCTTGCGAGCCGCTGCAGCAGCGAACGCACCTCCGCCATGTAGCTCTCTTCCGTTCGTGGGTTCACTCGCTGCAGGAGGTCCCAGCTTCGCTCTGCCAGGGCGAGTGAGCCGGGATCCTCCCGGATCACCGGCTGCTCTCGCCAATACTGCACCTCATGCAGCAGGACGAGCCATAGGTCTTCGCCCTGCTGCGGTGCGTCTTCTTTTGGGTCAGTCATTCTGTCACGGTTCGGTTTATTCGTTGCAGGACAGGCAGACAGGCACGAACATCCATGACATTTCAACAATGAATGACGCAGGACTCAGGAAGACAGGGACTGATATACACAGCTAAACGGGG
Source organism: Mormyrus lacerda (assembly GCA_015163995.2). Taxonomy (NCBI): domain Eukaryota; kingdom Metazoa; phylum Chordata; class Actinopteri; order Osteoglossiformes; family Mormyridae; genus Mormyrus; species Mormyrus lacerda. The sequence goes on along the minus strand of JAABNX020000021.1, from coordinate 24,123,963 downwards.
ATTAACAGGACACAGGTGAACACAATCGGGCAGGAACACTAGGTAATGAGGTAGGCGTGGCACACGGGAGGATCGGACGGAGCGGATCATGACAGTTATACTTAGGGGTAGATTAGTTTCGGGTGTTCGTTAGCTGTTTTGTTTGTTGTTTTGGTCTGGGTCACTTCCGAAGTCTGTTACACCTGGGGTTTGTGAAAGTGTTTGTGAAAAATAAAAAAACATAAAAAAGATCCCCTTGTTTCCCGTGTTCCCTTTCCCTTATTCCCCGCTTGTCCTGTCTTCCCTACTTCCTTTCCCTTACCTTTCTGGTGATCCCTAACCCTAGACTGGGGATCGTAACAGAAACTGGGGGCTTGTCCTTTCTTCTCTGATTTGCGGTGCTAGACTTAGCTGATACATTTATGTCAGGACCCGCTCTGCCAGCTCCTTCAACGAATAATGATCCTGATTCTCCGGTCCTGTCTTCCCCACTTTCTTTCCCTTACCTTTCTGGCTATCTCCAACCCTAGACTGGGGATTGTAACAGGTAGAATTGCACAGTCAGCCAGATTGACGCCGTGTGATTGCTGAGGCTTGGATGCTGAATGAAACTGAGGCAGGAGGCTGGGCAGGGATCAGGATGTGAGCAGGAGTTTATGGAGAAGATGGCTGGTCCCGGGGCTGAATGACATGGAAGGACCCACAGGGCAGGAACTAGGGCTGGAACAAGTTGGTTCTATAGGAACAGCCAAGGGGAAAGGGGGTGCTGCCAGCACCACAGGACAAGGAGGGACCCCTGGGACTTCCAATCCAGAACTCATGGATGTCGTGATGACCTGTCAGGTGAGAGCAGAGACAAGGACAGAAACTGGGAAAAGAGGGTCCTGGAGCTTCTACAGGGGAGGAGCTAGAATTGACCTGGTTGCCACCAAATGGTGTGCCCACGTTTCACTCTTTGGGAGATGGAGACTGCCTATGCCTTTCTTGGGCTTTTCCCAGTAACAGGGACATTTTCAGAGTCAAGGACCTGTGTGTTTTAAATCCTGGACTGGGATCCACGACTCATAGCTTTGGGTTGTTAGCTGCTGGTATGTCAGGAACAAGGCTGGTGGTAGCAAGTGGAAAAGGCTGATAATGTGACCACCAGTCATCTTGCAAAGGGCTCTGGGAGGGAGCCCAGGTACGATGTGGTGGACTCCAGTGAGGGGCCTAGTGATGGAAAAGGCTCCTTTTCTCTAAACTCGGCTGCACCCGCTTCCCCATGGCCTCTTCTAGGAGGGCCCAGGGACAGGTTACTAATGTTGAAGGGAGGAGGTACCAATCAGACGGGAGCCTAAAGGGCGACAGAAGACGGGTAGGCTGAATACAGACAGGGCAGTGGCCGTGGGCCGTACAGGGCTATAGATGACAATGAACCACAGCATTATGAATTAAACAATATAAGGAATATCCTTTTTCTTGCAAAATAAAGTCTACACAACTACTGCTAAGTATAGCGTAAAGGAAAACCAAATATTTCTATTATGTCCTTTACAGAATTATTTTTTATTAAATTCCTTTACAGAATTATTATTATTACCAAATATGTCTATGAAGACGTTGCCACTCTATTACACTGGTGCAGGTATGACAGTATTGTTTTTGCATTAAAACTTTAAACAAGTTCATCAGACAGGCTTCTGCAGGTGTTTCCTGATCAAGGAATAAAGCACAGTTCTGAATACATTTCAGTCATACACTAGTGCTCATACAGTAACTTCCTCATCTGCATTGTGCTTATGTTAGAGAACGCTCTCCTGATTAGCTGTCAGTCACCTTTCAGACAAATACAATTACCTTTCAGGCTTACAGATATAATTTCTACTGAGCAAAAATGAAAGAATACATGAGTACTCATGACTTATTTTAATTCCTAGTTAAATATTAAATTTATTCATGATTTTTATTTGTATGCTAGAGATGCAGTAGTTCCATAAAATAGACAACAAATATTAGTAAGTTTTAGTGTTTTTCCTTCGGTGTCTATCATATAAAAACATACCTTTCCACATTGTTAGGTAGTGGTAAGCATTGGAGTTGGGTTAGGAATGATTGACTGCTCTGCTTGTGTGGGTGTGTGAGGGTGTGTGAGAAGGAAAGAGCTTCCAATGTTATACTGTTGGAAAAGACACAGCAGAATCTGTATTTTGCTTGGGGCGGTAAATCTCTCCTTTGCAGTCACTGAGGAAAATCATCTTATTTTTACAATGAAAGTCAACGCCAGTCAATGTGGAAAAACAATTCCCTTCCCACTCACACTTAACAAAATTGCTTAAAAGGCAGAGAATTAAGCAGAAAGTAGAAAACAAAAGCATGACATTAGTTCGGCTTTCACTAATACAAGGTGTAAGCTGACACCCTGTTTTCACTTCTCTCTTTAGCATTATAGATGCATGTTCGAGCTGTGAAGGTACACAGTCCTACAGCATCTTCATGTGACAAGCTGGAATGTGCCCATTTTCAGAGGCATCAGGCCTGGAAATTTCTGGAAGCCTCTACTGACAACTTTTCTGACAAAACCACCATGCTACTTCTACATTACTGACTTCAAAGTTTATATATATATATATATATACTATATCAGTGTAATGATTGTGTTAGTACCTTTCATCTTCACTGATATAGATGAGACACCAAAATCGTCCATTAGGTTGTAGCACTGTTCAGAAAGGATGTAGAGATCTCAATTCTACCCTGTTCATTCATCCATTTTCTCATACACTTATATTGAGGATCATATTATTTTTTCCAAATGTTTTATCTTGACTTTCTATTTGTTTTCAAAGAGTTTATTGCTGGAGATAAAATTTCAGATATATTTTGCCTCCAGATATCCATCAAAGTGTATAATGCTGCTTTCCATTAAAGACTCTGTGCCAGATGTTCAGACACTAATCATTGGAGATGTAATTGAGTAGAATGTTACAGTTGTGACTTTACTGTCATCCATTTTGTTTACAGCACAAGAGAGAACAATTTCAAGTAAAGTATTTTATTATATTATTCTCAAGTTAAATTTCATTGTGTTGAAGCGAAATTGTAATAAATACAAAAATTCCACCATGTTTTCCTAAAGAATTGCAGTGTATGAAAGATAAATAATTTCTATAATAATATACACTAAAATCATTCACATAACAAGAGCATTGCTTGTACTGTGGTGAAGAGCATGTCCACGGCTGAAATGATGCATGCTGAACAAGTGAGATTTAGAGAATCTCTGCTAGTAGCCAGTTATTTACAGCTATACTTTCATGCTTACTGTCACTGAGCACTGACAATTATGCACTGTAGAGTCCTTTTTTTCTTGGCTGAATAGTTTGAAAACTATCATCTGAACATAAGGAAAACTGTGAGATAGATAGATGGCAGATGATATATAGATATATAGGCATTAAAATATTTTGCTTTGTTGCTATAGTACCCATTGGGGCGACATGGTGGTGCAATGGTTAGCACTGTTGCCTCACACCTCTGGGACCCGGGTTTGAGTGTCTGCCTGGGTTACATATGTGTGGAGTTTGCATGTTCTCCCGTCAGTTTCCTCTGGGTACTCTGGTTTCCCCCCACAGTCCAAAGACATGCTGAGGCTAATTGGCATTAATAAATTGCCCGTAGGTGTGCATGTGTGAGTGAATGGTAACAGTGTGTGAGTGTGCCCTGAGATGGGCTGGCCCCCTGTTCAGGGTTGTTCCCTGCCTCGTGCCCATTGCTTCCGGGATAGGCTCCAGACCCCCCTGCAACCCAGTAGGATAAAGGATAAGTTGGAAAATGAATGAATGAATAATATATTAACCTTCTATTCATATATTTTTAGATGCTTTAATAGATACTGTACACATCTGTTCATTCTACTGATCAGGCATTTTTACATGCCTATCAAAAGCACTCTGAATGAAAAGAATCGTGTGACACAGGGATTTAGTGGGCAATGGTACATTTATTAGACTTTCCTTTTCAGGAATAAGGGAGGAGTCGGCACAACACAAAACAGAAAATGACAGAAAAAGATTCTGTTTCAATGGAAGGGAAAAAAATCATGTTGCGAGCCAGAGAAGCTTCAGGTCTGGTATCTAGGATGTGGTCCAGATTACCAGGGGCAAAATGAACGCAGCAGTTCAGGTCTTACGCTGGTAATAAGGCACAGGTGTAGCTCAGGCAGACTTCCATAGCTGACTCCACATCTCCCCCTGGAGGTGGATGTACGCCACGTCCTACTCTCACGTTGCCTTTCTCATATGACAGAAGGCTGGTGGCATGGAGACTCAGCAGGCTGCACCCTGACCTCACACCTCCAGTGTAGAAGGTTTGTTCCCCTCCCCACCCCCACTCTGTGTGTGTGGGGGGGGGGGTCAGCACATGCTCCACATTGCTCCGTGAGATTCTACACGCAGCTCACAGACATGCAGCTCAGGAAAATGCACAAGTGACAAAAAGATTTGCTTCTGACTCATATCCCAAGCATGCCTTCAGTTACAGGGGTATAATAAGTTCATGCAATTTATCCAAATTTAATCCCGTTTACAGTACCGCTTCTTCTTTGTGATTATTATTACCCTTGAGAGGTTAATCAAAGTGAAATGTGCAGTAATCTCACTGAACAAACTAGCACTGTGCCATGTGGCTTCACACCGTCGGGGGTCAGGGGTTTGGATATGTGTGCAGTTTGTGTGTTTTCTCTGCGTTTGCACGCATTTCCACTGGGTAATCCAGTTTATTCCCATGGCCAAAAACATACACTTGGGTGAATTTGTGTCTCTAAACTCCCCAGACTTTGTGACTGTGTATTAGGGCTGGGCAGTTAATTTAATTTTAATTGCAATTATGATTTTTGCTTCCGACGATTATCAAAATAAATTATTTGAGAAAAACAATTATTGTGGCATATTTCATTTTGCAAAGATGCTCCCATTTTCTCTTGTGTTATAATCCCAGGGCACCTTTTGCAGCCCCAGCTAGGTCCTACTTTTTGTTTTGTCTTTCAGTTGAAGTATTTCAAGGAAAAGTTAAAAAGACTAGTGTTTTTAAAAGTTCAATATATGCATGATGTTTCCAAAGTCGATGAGTTATCATATTAAATAATCGGGATCTCAGTACTGAGCAGAATAATCGTGATTATGATTATTATGATTGAACAGACTGACTGTGTATGGGCGAGTATGTGTGCCCAGTTCTGAATTAGCATCCGCTCAAGGGTGTGCCTTGTTCCCTGTGGTTCTTGGGATAGACTCCTGGCTCACAGTAATACTACTTATGAAAGTACTTATGAAAAACAGAGTGATATTTCTGTAAATATACTGGAATTATAAATACTGTAGAAGTCATATTGCTTTTCTGATAATACCTCTCTTAAAAAAGTCTTTATAGACTCTTCTGGTTACTTGTAATCAATCAGTCAATATTTTATTTCTGCACAATACTGTGCTGAAATAAATATTGATCTATTTAAAATATACTGTTTGCTGGTGTGCTATCAGCAGTGTGTAAATATTGGTGTGCATTTGTTTTATTGTGTCACAAGTCAGCAGAACTTGCAAACTTTTGCAGTTTTTGTCTCTGGGAGGAGATACAGAATTACTAGTTGCTTTTGCCGCTGAGTGGCGAGACGTGTCGGAAGTAACAGAGCTCTAATTGATCTTTTCATTAACAGCAAATGCATTTTCCTATTTTCATCTGAGATAATGACCATTGCTTTCGAGGGGGGTACGGTCTGGTAATGGACATGAAGTTAAAGAGAAAAACATGTTTAATGAATACAAAGAAGATATTGTTTCTCTGTGCTCTGCGGGTAACTTCATTGTAATATCTCACACATTTCACATTGATTTATCTCATTATGGTTTAATCCTGTTTAACAATTACAAGAGGAGCGAATAAAGCAATACTTTTTAAAATCTCCCGGCAGTTGCAAACCTTGTTCCCTTAATGGATAAAATTGTATTATGATACGCAAATATCATGCCATTAATTTTTGCCTAATTATTAGGACATTGTATTTTCTTCCTAATTACAGTAATCCACTTTAATTTATGATGTATATTATTTTGCAATGGGTAGTTTTAGCTAAATATAATTCTGATGTAATATAATAAAAATAGCTAGTTTTTAATATTCTCTTCTTGTTTTGAGGAAGCACTTCTTTACACAGTGTGTAGTTAGAGTATGAAATAGTCTTCCTGCTAGTATAGTGGAAGCTAAAACCCTGTGTTCCTTTAAATCAGAGTTAGATAAGATTTTAACAACTCTGAGCTATTAGTTAAGTTCTCCCCAAAGGAGCTTGATGGGCCGAATGGCCTCCTCTCGTTTGTAAATTTCTTATGTTCTTATGTTAAATGGATAATTGTATGTTTATCCATGTGTCCCCTTCTGAACACTTATCCTGATCAGAGTCCACCTTGCATGAAACACATACAGACATTTTAAATAATTCTTAGGCTGGCTGGATGCAGGAAGAAAGAGGGAGCGGACACAAGCTCTACACATACAGATTAAAACTAAGATTAAAATTGGACTTTATTGACTCCAGGGGGGCATTCTGGTGCTTTACAGTAGCAAGAATGTAGCGCAGAGATGAACATACATGTAGCGCATGGAGAACGGAGGACAAAGCAGAAAGATATTACACATAGTGCAAACAAGTAAGTGTAAACAGTACACATAGGATTTCCTGAAGAACAGAGTACTGTAGTATTACAGAAAAAAAAATATTACTTAAAGATAGTAATAGTAAATTATCAGCAAGGTGGGATTCCAACTCACAACCCACTGTGATGTCATCGTCTTCATTAATTTTGATTACATATCAGGCTCACACATCAGATCTCACAATGTTTCAAAGAAATCTCAAGGCTTCTTATGTTACGCGGTCGACAGTGTTTTGACAGAGTGCTCTCCAAAGGCGTGAGTTCCACTTTGTCGTGCTTGTAAAACAGGGGGTGGTTAATCTTATCTGCAAAGGGTCAGGGTGTATACAGGATTTTGGGATAACCTTTAGGTCAGCTGTTCAAACCCACGTGTGACAACTCTTCATCCAATCAGTCCTGCGATTAATAATCTAATTAGAGCATTGCAGTGAAAACCCGCATACATAGTGACCCTTCCTGGATAAGATAGGCCACCCCTGCTGTAAAACGAGAAATCACCTCGGGTAGCAGGCTAACCTTCCGCTGTTGTCACGGTGACAAGCAGCTGATCACGAGCCAAGCTGACAGCTTCATTCAAGCCGCCACCTGCTAACTGTCAATCAGGCAGCCATCTCCGGGCTACTGATGGAGCTGTCGTCCCGGCCGACATGTGTCTATAAAAGCTTTCATTCTCCTCTTTGCTCTTCTGACACAGTGAGCATTCTCCCATTTTCCTTCACCCTGTCGTTGTGATGCCTCACTTTACGGTTTAACAGTTTTTGTGATTTTTTTGCACACTTTTTTTAAAAAGGTGCTTACCTTCTGTAGGTGGGGTAATAGTGGGGAGGTGGACTTGCATTTGCGTTACCATGGAGACCTCTGTTTGCTGATGCCTCAGTAATGAAATCCACCTGACTGTGATTGGACTAATTATCATTTTTAGGTATAAATGGGGTCAGCTGGGTGCCTTCAGGTATATTTGAGAGTGATGGTAGCACGCTGATCGTGGCTTAAGACTGTGGTTTGTTAGAGTCAGATTTCTGTCCCTGCGCCATCTAAGGTTTTAAAGTCTGAGGTTTCGTTTGAGGGATTTCAGTTGAGTTTTAGAAATGTCTCGGTCGTTTAGAAGTGCCAATGTGGCAGAAATCAAAACCTGCCGTGGTACGCGATTATGTGACAAGTGAAACATAAGCAATGAAACTGAAATATGAAGGCAGGATGGTGAAAATCCCTCTCTTTCCATGGCACCTTTTAGAGGGCAAAACAAATTTCACTGTCTGCTGATTTGCTACCCTGGGCAGGGCATGCTGTCAGCTTTAGCAGCGTCCCACCTGTGCCTCGTCTCTGAAGACTAATAAAATCCTCATATTCTTGTAGTTGCGGGGCATTTAAAGTGCGTTAATAGCTCTCCAACTTTTTTTTTTTTTTTTTTTTGTTATTGCTAAAGGGAACCCTGGGTCCTATTGTAAAATACCTTTGGGAAAACAAGCAAAATCCACCAAGCTTTCTAAAGGACATCTGTGCCCATGTTTTTAATGTCATAGCAAAATGTTTTAGTGAAAGTATGACACCTTAATCATCAACTCCAGTAAAATAATCTATTTAATAATGCAGTGCTTCAAAAATGACCACCAGTTGAAATGATTTGCCGATGCAGATACCAAGGGGATTAATTAAAAGCTTTTTTTTTCCTATACATATAGGATAGTAAAAGAGAGTGATCATTGGGTTTAATTTAGTATACCTGTTACTTATATCCTAGCAATCAGGGTAGAGTAACCTGTTCTGAGACTTTTAAAGACAGTTGGCCTAATTTGGATTCCTTCAGCATTGTGATTTTCCCAACACACGATCCTATTCCTCTCCCCATTGGCTGTGCTCTCACAGTAACACTTGCGTAGTGGTATGGGTCCAAATCCCTTTGCTGACACCAGGGGGCGGTGTATGGTTCTGCAGGTTAGGCCTCTGAGGCTGTGATCGGAAGGTCAGTCGTTTATATCTCGTGGCCAGCACAGTGATTAGAGCACTTGAGCGAGGACCTTGACCCCCTGAAATGCTCCAGATAAATGCCAAATAAATGGCTGATCCTGCACTTTGACCTCGAGCTTGACTCTCTCCCCTTACAGTACATGTGTCTCATAGGCAAGCCAGATGTGCTATACCAAAACTCTGTAATTTGCCAAAGAAAAAAAATACTATGAAGCAAAGTGTGAGTGAACCTTCTTTTCGGGAAAATAAGTTGAAAGTATTTCAAAAGCAAAACAATACTTACCATGTCTGGCATTGGATATATTTAGGTTTTGACACTGAGATGATGCACAATTGGCTATACTGTATATAGCTTAAATGAGTATGACATAATAGTGCTTCACAGGAAGGTGGTTCAGTGGCTGGGTGGGTGGCGCTGTTGTCTTGTACCTCCAGGATTGGAATCTCATATCCCACCTCTGCTCCTCTGTATGGTTTTCCTCATGCAGTATAAAGACATAAACCTGGGCTATACAATAAAGTCAATGTTCGACCAGATAATTCTGTATGTGATCCACAGTTATATGATGCCAAATACGCATAAGGGGCTGGAGTCAGCCCCAGTTCTACAAAACACTAAGACTACATCTAGAATATTCTCCACCGCTTTCATATCCCTGTTTCAGACAGGATATTGCCGCAGCAGTTTCAATGAATATCGGATATCGTGATTCCGGTCTTGAAGGGTTGCCATACAAGGAGAGGCAAAGCACTGCATGCCAAGTCAAGATGGAAGGGCTGTAATCCGGTGATAGAAATCTCAGTGACTACTTAATTCACTCAAATTTATTTTCATATAGGTGCCTGGATTGAGTAAGAAGATCAGGGTCATTAATGGACATAAAAGCTGTATAAAGTACTGGAGTGTGAGCTAACTGTTAATGTTGATTCAAGAATACAAGGCACCAAATGTGGACCAGTATATAACAGAGCAGTGTACCATATCTTCCTCAAAACAAAACACAGAATAAGGTTCTTAATTCCATGCATCTTAGGGACACGGATGCATTTTTCAGTTAATGTTCCTACATTAGTGTATGAAAGCAGCTAGCTTGGTAGGTGAGTAGCCTCCAAACAAACAGGCACTATTCCTGTCCTGTCTTACTCGGGTTACCTGAGACCATGTTCAGCACTTATTTCAAGAACATTTGAAGAGAATTAAATTTAATGTAGCTGTAAGTGCTAAAGTACTTAGTGCTTTGTAATTAGTTCCTCAAATAAGCATAATTAATTCATAATGTGTTCATTGTAATTATCCATCCTAGTGTTTTAAAATGTATCTGTTAGTGGTAATTTTATAATGGTCTGTATATCACAACAGAAAATTCAACTCTGGATCACAGAACACGTGCACACGCGCAGACACACAGAAACACACATACAAGAATGCTAATTCTTATCAGTTCCTCGCACAGCACTGACACTCAGATGATGTAAAGACAGAAATACAATATGAACACAAATACAAATATTACCTAGAGCAAATGTCAAATCCACTGCACTGAAAATACAGGTTTATGCAGATTTGAGGTTATTGTGGTGCTTTTCATTTTAATCTGATCAGGGTTTTCACTGCAAATGAGTAACTCACCACATGAGTAAATACAAACGCATAGTAAGGAATGTCACAAGTCTTTTGTTTTATATGGGAAGGAAACCATGGATTTAGTCATATTTACATGACGTACGGCTGAAAGCAGACATACTGCCGGTGATGCATGATGATTGGCTGAAAGCAGACATATGATGCACTATTCATGGCCAGTGGTCTTGGGTAACATGTCATACTACTGGGCTCCGTCAAAACCATTACAGTTTCTGCTGGGTGGCGTATAATAGGGTGAGGAAAGCTTTGATTACAGCCAGGGAGGGGTGAAGCGGAAACTCTTCTTGGTGGGCTGACATGGTTTTTATTAGTGACAAGTATTTGAGGTGCTTGGGAAACACACACTCCTAGCTATGGAAGTCATTTATCAGGCGCCATAAGCGGCTCTAGAGGGCGCAGTGACGCGCCCCACCGCAGTGGTACTCTTTCTACCCCCAAACAGAGTGAATCTTCCTGTTATTTTTAGCTAAAAATAAAATCTTGTTAGTTTTCATTATCATGATAGCCCGGTTCTACGTTCTTTACGATATTTCTTTTCGCTTTGACGCAGGTATTGCTGATTGTGGTTAGTTCTGACAGTCATGTTCTCGCCGAATGACTTTACACGAGCCCCTTCTCGTAGGATAAATATAACGAATGCCATATTCTCACCTCATGTCTATGGCACCGTCTTTCATAAGTGTCGTTAATCAGCACTGCACCAAACTCCCCCCC
>JAABNX020000021.1:24086812-24112872 GCA_015163995.2 Mormyrus lacerda | reverse complement strand
CTTCCCACCCCACCCCAATTGTTTCACACCTGACAAGTGACAGGCCTCAGCCTCCCGTTGACTTGATAATCAAAGTTCTACCAAAGCTGTCAATATCCAGCCGACAGAGGAGCCCCAGCACTCGTCCGCCATGAGGTTCTGGGCAGGATGGAAACCGGCATCTTCAAATAAATACTGTCACTTCTCCCACCTGGTATACATCACCCTGCTTGTCACATCATGCTCTTCATTAAGTGGAATTAGTTTTAAAGCATTTTGCTTAATGAACTCTTCAGGTTTATTAATTGCACCTAATCATGATAAATGTTCTGTCTTACATCTCCTGGTGCCGCGCTGATGTTTTAATTGTAAAAAGAGACAATGAGACAGAGATGGAATTAACTCGCGACGGCACCCCGTGCAATGACAGGCTATGGGGTTACATGCAGCCCTTAAAAAAAACTACAGTCTTATGCGCATTATTTATATTATTTTTTTTCCAAGTGGGAATTTAATTTTGATTTAGATCTGCATATTTTTCTTAATTGTTTTAGACATGGAAAGGCAAATGTATATGTGATGTTGTTGCTCTTCAGTAGGCTAAAATTGTAACTTTTTTCCCCCTGCTTGTGGTCATTAACATTCGCGTGTTAAAACCTACTTATCTGTCAAATTCAGTGAAAAGACCCTAGAACAACAGTACATTAATTAATGCTATGAAGTTGCAGAAACCTCAGTAATAGGACACATGTAAAGATACAAGTGTCTATACAGATTCTGCTGAAACCTCATTCATTTCGACATGAGGCACCACCCACAGTTTCTGTTTAACACTCTTTTTATTTATAATTCCATGTAGATGCAAAGCATATCTTGTACATCCACTGAATCCAAATCAGCTAAGGAAATAATTCAGCATCTGTCATAATCAGAACAAATGAACCTATCTTGTATGTCATCCTGCACTCAACTTTCTAGAGTAGTCTGCTGACAAAATTAGGCTAAATAAATAAGCCACAAAATTAGTGTCATTGTATGGAATATATTTTGGCCATATAGTATAGCATTATCAAAGCACTAGGTGTGGAAGTACAAGCGCATAATGGTGTATTAGATGCACTTTATAATACCTTGTATAATTCTGACATGTGACAAGTGATGGGTGATCCACCGTCTCCTTATTAAAATTGGGGTTTTCATCACAGACTAGAGTGCTTGCAGTGGAAGATGACAGTAATCTCAATCAACTGCGTTAAAAAAATGTCTTAACGTGAAATGAGAGCTGCCTCGCCGTAATTCTTCCCATTTGAATTTAACATGCTTCCCACTGAATTAAAAAAAAAAAAAAATCACCTGCCTATTAAAAGCGCTCGCAAAAGACGATAGTCCCTAGAGATGTCATTAGGGGATTTGTGCCATACATTAAGCTCATCAGAACAGCCCTAGTCTCTCCAATTAAGAGGCTTTCAACAATTCTTGAGAACGATTATGTAAAATAAAATAAAAATATAAATAAAACAGGCAACACGCGGATTCTTGGAAAGCGCGCCGCGTTGTCGGGAGCTCCGACGGGCATCAGCCGCCTTTGACGTGGGAGCACCCGCACTGATCTCCCCGGCGGAAAGACTCCTTCCCTCCTTTGTCTCTCTTCCCGGGGCTGTCGGTGGGACGTGACGGCCGGGTGCTGACACCTCCCCACCAGGATTTCTTCTGTTACTTTTCCCGTTCAGTCAATAAATTGTACATCTAGTTATATGGTGGGCGAAGTGCATCGCCGCTCGTCAACCCGTGTCAGGTTTTACCCTCGGAAATCATTCCGCAATGCTCCCGATTTTAGCACAAAGCCGACACCGGGATAACAACTATTGTGATGCGTGTTACAGTTTTCTGTCCTAATAGAAACTCTGAGCTACATGAACAGGATTCCTTTCTCAATGTAAAATATGTTACTGCACTCTGTTGCACCTACGCAATGTGGATAACTATATCATTGGCAAGCACAACGCCCCCCCTCCCAAAAAAAAGAACACGATAATAGCATGTATTTCTCTAAGAAGCTAGTTTGTGGCTTTGTTTCTGTGCTATATAACGTACACATAGATTCATGAAATCCAAATGACATATGTACAAAATAATTAGAAACACTGGTATTTGGCATTAATGACCAAAATGCTAAAAACTTCATCTTTACAAGAAGAGGGCTGGTAATAACAATGAGACCTATTATAGGCTGAATATGCCAGATTAGCAAGTGAATTTGAACGGCTGAGATCCTGAAGAGCACCATCGATCTTTGGCTACTTTCAAACATTTTCAGAGATTAGTGTGTCCTGCAGTGAGCAGCATAGTGTAAATTACTTATCCGATTGGCTCCTTTGATTAATGACTGGCTGCAGCCTTGTTACACATGACAAGGCATTGAGAATAATCGTAAAGGCTGGCCAATCCAATACTCTCACATGTGTGCATACACATGGACACTTAATATGGTTAATTTATAAAGATTATTTAACATTTGCAAGATGAGATTTATTTCTTTGACACCAACATGGTCTGTTGTAGAATTTTCACAAATGGATATGAATACAAGGTGCAGGTGATGTACAGACCCAACCTCCTGGGAGCAAGAACATTACGGTCAAGATGCATAATTTGACCTTGTGTGCATCTCAACTTGTCATCTGAAACATAGAGAGATAGATAAACTAAAAAGATAAAGCTGATCAAATTTTCACCAGCAAGAAGGAACATTATTTTAATATTTTTACTTTACTGCAGTCAAATGTAAAATGAAAGAGATATATTTATATAAATGCATAAATTAGCCCATAAATATATTTTACATTCTTCATTTGTTTACGTTTTTTTCAGATTAGGATCCAGATTAGTGATATTTCACTGAACTCATAATTCAAGAATAAAATACTAGATGTCATTACTTCAAAATGCCCTGTATTCCACAAGTTTTAGATAAACAACAATTTTTCACTTATGACACAAGCAAAAGCCACAATACTTCAAATCACAAAATGAAATGGCTAGAATGTTTCCATATGTATCATTCATGGTCAGCATATCTGTCTGGGACATATTGTAGTGCGATGTAGGGTTAACTCTGCAAATTTAAAGTCCCTTGTATTTTCCCGTTAGGTCTGTCTTATCTAAACCCCTATTTAGTATTCATCGCATCATGAAAATACAATTTCTTTTAGCAGACACTTTTCATTGATTTCTGTCTCGTATTATTTTTGAATGATAACAAAGGTGTTTTTGTTTGTTGTGAGGTATCATAAATTTTCCCTTACAATTCTAATAAATATAATGGGGAAATAACAATGTTCTGAGGTTGTTAAGAGGCCTTAGTAATAGTTTCAGGTTACCCAGCAGTATTAGCAGTAGTGACTGTATTGTACCATGTATGTAACTGGAGAACATTGTTAGAAATGCCTGTTTAAGCACATAATCACATTAAGAATATCGTCTTAATGAGAAATTCATAATCCACAGGGTATGGGGGCTAAATAAAAAGGAAGATGCTAACTAAACGTACTTCACTAACTTTGGAAAATCAAAAACTGGAAACATGAAGTTATTATTTTTAATAATGTTTACAAGTATATCCAGTCATTAATAAAGGGGTGAAAAATGACAGTCTTGGCCTGTTTTGGCAGGTGCTCCTTTTCACTACTGATGCCGCTCCTTCTCCTCCTTCTCCTCCTTCTCCTCCTTCTCCTCCTTCTCCTCCTGATAGCAATCATTACTTTTCTTTTTAACCCAAGCTGCAAAGGAAGACAGATGAATGCTGGACTTTAAAATATGCACCTGGTAGCTGCGGAATTAAAGAACAGAAACAGCTGATCCTAAAGTGGCTTTTTTGGGGACGGGAAGAAAGAACTAAAAATACAGAAAAATACAGTCAGTCCCAGGCAGATTGGTTTAAATCATAATGTAGAGAATGGCATTCTAATCAGCGTGAATAGATGGTTTACGGTTTACATGAATGTATTTTACATTTACGCTTCAAATAGGAATGTACATGTGTACAATACTGAGGGAAAAGGGCACTAGTGAAGTAGCTTAGTTCATGTCCATGGCACTTAACACAGAGCCAGTTATCAGTGGTCACTGAGGGGAGTTTTACTTAAATAAAAATGTTCTGAGGGCAGAATGAAAAATGATTGGTTCAGAGAGAGAACCAATTAGATTGTAGAGGAGGTAGGTCCAAGCGACTAGAGGATGTGAGGCCAACCAATCAGATGTCTTGGTCCTGCCTCCTCTAGTTGCTTGGACCCACCTCTTCTACAGCTGTTGCCAAAGGTTTTCAGAATGACACAAGTATTGGTTTTCACAAAGTTTGCTGCTTCAGTGTTTGTAAATCTTTTTGTCAGATGTTTCTATGGTAACTGAAGTACACTGCCTGTCCAAAAACACATCACCACTTGAATTGAAATCAGCAGGTAGTTAAAAGCCAATGCTAGCATCTTTATTAAATCTCTCTCCTTGAAGTTCTTGATGATCCAGTAAATGGGTAGAATCTTGCTAGAAGCAATTTCCTTGCCCGTGAAGCTCTTTTTATGCAAAGCAGTCATGATGTATGTGTTTCCTTGCAGGTAATCACGGTTAACAGAGGAAGAACAATGATTTCAAGCACCACCCTCCTTTTAAAGCATCCAGTATCCCATTCTCACTCAAGCATAACACAGTGATCTCCAGCCTTGTCCTTGTGAACACTCTCACCTGTGTTAACTAGAGAGTGACTGAAACTATGTCAGCAGGTCGTTTTGTGGCAGGGCTGAAATGCAGTGGAAATGGATTGTTGGGATTAAGTTAATTTTCATGGCAAAGTCGGACTTTGCAATTAATTGCAATTCATCTGATCACTCTTCATGACATTCTGGAGTATATGCAAATTGTCATCATCATAGAAACTGAGGCAGCAGACTTTCTGAAAATTAATATTTGTGTCATTCTCAAAATATTTGGCCACGACTATATAATCTGATTGGTTATCTCTCTGAACCAGTCATTTTTCGTTCTGCCCGAAAAGTGTTGTGTAAGTAAAACCCCCATGAGGTCAGTGGTATGCAGTAACACACCACAGTTTAGTAGCAGTAATCTACATGGATAGTCAGTAAGAGGCAGAGAATGGGTGATAAAGATTCTCATCGCAAGGGCACCTGGCTACCTAGTCACTCCTGGGCATGCAGATGATAAACAGGCCAGGAAGTAGTTTGTGAGTTTGTGTAGTGCTGTCTTCTGTCATACATTTTAAGGATCACTGTGTCCCCTGCAGGTCAGCTCTCTTTGGCCATCACCACACCAATCTTCTATCGTCTACTGACCAGCTATATCCACGCCATGACCTGAGTCGGTGTCCGCCCCATGACCAGGACATCTGGCCATGTGGACGGCTGAGCTACACAGTGGGCCAGCACAGATGCTGATGGGTAACCAAGAAAAGCAAAAGCATGCAAACACAACAGGGGCATGTGCAGTAGCATCTGGCAGCCTTATTTGTGTTATGCTAAGCTAAAGTAATAAGTCTTAAATCAGGATTTAAAAACTGAGACTGGGAGGGCATCCCACATATCTACTGCCAGAAACCCTGTGGCTGAAAGCCTTACTGCCAACAGTTTTAAAATAAATTTCTGTCAGGAATTACAAGAAGGCCTGCATTCCATGATCTCAGTGTATATTTTCAAATGTACACTTTGATCAGTTTAATGTTCAGTCCACTAGAAAGCATGCAGTGTACAACGTCTCAGTAGTGTTGAGATTTTGCCTCGCACACAACACCGTGGACAACTTCCAAAACATGCTTTGGAGAGGGACCCTATTATTTTAAGGCAAAAATATGAATTCAGATTTTAAAGGGTTGCTGCCCTATCAGGCATTATAAGACTTCAGGGTACTACAGTACATACAGCAGAAGACTAATTTTAGCTATAATTCGCTGCTTGTGATCCCTAATATAAAATACTTGCATGCTGTGCAGTTCATTAACAATCTAATCAAATGTGATATTTCATAGCCGAGGTAAGTCATATTTTATTAATTTATGTTAAAAGCATGTCAATATATGCAGCAAACATATACTGTACACACCATACATGTTCTATAGGCAGAGATGGAAAGTTCAGGTTCAGAAAGTACAAATCCAGATCAAGGTTTTGTTCCAACCAACCAGTTGCATACTCTGGGACTGTGAGTCTTTATAAGCAACTGATTGGTTAGAAGAAATCCTTGGTCTGGATTTGTACTTTCTGGACCTGAACTTTCCATCTCTGCCTATAGGAAAGGAAATACCTGACAGTGCTTATGTCTGGGAATGCTCAGGAGTCCCTGAAAATGGGCCGTACCTCCTCTCAGAACCACGGTGGCTCAGAGTCATTGGTGCTCAATGTCAGGAAAAATGTCAACAGCATGAGCCATATGCTTCCAAGGCAATTTGTCAGTGAGAAAATAATGTTGGCAGCTTACATTGATATTTTGCTGTTAAGATGCCACTTTTGACCAAAGAAACTTACATATTTTGCCTATTAATACACTTAAAGAAGCAACAGAGATTAAGTTCCTTACTCAACTACAAAAAAGCACTTGCTTATTTGTTTATATCGAGTTAAGCAATATATTTACATGCAATGTCTTCAAATAATTTTAATTTAGTATCAATCTCCAGTGTCCTTCAAGGATTAAAAAATGTCTATGATGCCAAGTGAAGTTATTTTGAGTTTCGTGTTATTTGCTGCATACACATTCATACGGTGTCTGGGCACTGAAGTGCTTTCCCACCTGAGTCCTACATTGTGCTTATTATGGTTCTTATAAAATAGCTAGAGAGCTTTGCTGCATTTCCCATGTTATGAGACTTTTATTAAACTTTACCTTTCTCCCCCTGAACAACTAGCTTCCCCTTTGTCTGACAAATTTTAACACCATTTCAAAGTGTTACTCATTACCTGTAAGGGAAAGCAATGTAATCATTAGCTTCCTGTTGAGCCAGACCAGAGGAAGGCATGGCTAGAGCACTCCGTGTTACAGCTGTACTCTAACGAGCTTAATGAAACTGACCGAGAAGATCTGGAATAGAAAGTAATTTTTCAGCGTTCACTTTCTCCCACCGCCTGTTCCTCTCCCTCTCCTTTCCTTTTTAATTAATGGCTTTTAAGGGGGCTGTATGGTTCTTGGCACGGTGGCTGGGCCTTACCCGTCTCCCTCCGTCTCTCCGTTATTGACGTACGAGCCGCTGAGATGGGGCCCTGACGGGGGTGGCTCATTTGAAGTGGCTGGTTTTTTTGGCAAAGCCCTAACACCTGTCTGCTCGTCTCCTTGCCGGTACCCTCCCTGACAGCGCTGTCTGATTTGCCTAATGACGTGATAGATGGACAAAATATGGAGAGGCCCACACACCCCCACATCCAGGAGTCGCGCACATACACAAAAAGCAGCCTTGTCTGGAGCAGTGTGTCAGTAGGCCTTTATCAAGTGGCTGCAGAAGGTATATTCTCCTGCATGGCTCATTACCCAGTAATGGTGTTTCCCAGGTAAAAGCTGATTCCTCTTGTGACGCCAGAGAGCAGGCAGGTTTATGGACTCACCCATCACAACAGCCCATCATGCACCACAGAAGACTGGCTGGCTGCATCTCAGAGTTGGCCTGTGATGTGTGGCTGCGAAGCAGCACAGGTCGTTATGTTGTTATGCTAATGCAATTGCAGCTCGGGGATTTTTTTTTTTTTATCTTAAGACATTGTGCGAGACGAAATGTACACAAAATGAACTTTGTGGCAGGACCCAAATTGGGGTCCTTCCTCTAATTATTCATGAATCTTTGACTTGCTGGCAACATGACATGCACTAGCGCTTCCGTGTATATAAGTACTGTCTACCTTTATGTCGACACAGACTCCATAAGTGTCTTATACCGTGTCTGGCCTGCATCTTGAAATTTGCAGGCCTACAGTACATGGGCTGCCATGTATGTTTGCCGATACACTGCAATTCCACAGCGCTCTGTGAGTACAGATGTTTATTATGTGTAACTCTACTACTGCAAAAAACAAATCTATTTTTAGATATTTATTGTTCCATAGACCCAATCTGACTTCAGAGTGCTATAGAAAGAAGACTCAGAGAGGTACAGTAGCTGCTCATGAACGGACAGTAAGGGGGAGATGGGCTGAAGAATATGTGATTTATGCTACATCGGCCCTTCAACTTGTTGCAACCTCCTGCCAGCGAATTTAGCCAAGCGGGTTGCGTTATTCATTATGCAAAGCCGTTTGAAACGTCAAACACGCTCTGTCAGCCTTTCCGTATTAGCCCGTCAAGACCGCAGGTAACTGAGGGACAAG
Organism: Mormyrus lacerda; assembly: GCA_015163995.2. Taxonomy (NCBI): domain Eukaryota; kingdom Metazoa; phylum Chordata; class Actinopteri; order Osteoglossiformes; family Mormyridae; genus Mormyrus; species Mormyrus lacerda. Next base: position 24,104,539 of record JAABNX020000021.1, on the reverse strand, counting down.
CTACATCTGGTTTAGACATTACAGAAAAGGAAGGAGAAGAGGAAAAAAAAGACAGGCAAGTGGAGGGAGAGTGGCAGACTTTTTTTTTTTTTTTTGATTGAGCGGATGTTTGACGTGATCTGAGAGACGCAGTTTAAGTAGGACAGGGCGTGTGATTCTGGATTGTCAGCCACAGGCAAACAGGGCCTCTAACCGAGACCAGAGGGATGTCGGAGATGGAGGCTGAAACACCCTCCTACAGAGTCACAATTCATGATGTGTTCCTTAATGGATGAAAAAAAAATGCCAGGGAAATTAACTGAAATAGTATTATAATTGAATAAATATATATAAAGTACTCAGATTATGGCAGTTTAAGTTATTGCAAGCCATAAGTCTTCCTGCACGGTTGTTGATATACAACACGTCACCTGGCACCTGAACCTTAAGATGGAGAAGTTTGAAGTGAATAGCAGAGTGGAGGAGAGCCATTGTCTGCGGGGCATGTGTGATTTTGTTCTGACCTTGGAAACCAGCTGTATCAGTAAATCTGTAGATCTTCCTGCATGATTATTTGTCTTGAGGCCTGCTGGACTGTCACATTTCCCAGAAATATCAGGAGTAATTGCCATGATCACAAAGGCCACTATAACTGCTATCGCTGATCTTCATAATGCTGTTTACATGAATGCTTTTTTTTTTAATCTGTGAAAACTAGACATAAAAAGGAGACCATGTGTATGTGTGAGCACACACTTTCATTTGCGGAATGCTGGATCTCAAGCAGAAGCTTATTTGTGGATGTATCCTCAGCCACTGTATTACGCGCTGGGTATATTTCTGTTGCTGTTTTCTGAGGGGTATATAAAAACATACAAATCTGCGGGCAGTTTTAAGACCTGCTACATATTCTGGGCCTCTCCTGGATAAAAGCAGTTTAACCCATTTAAACCCAGAGACAAAGGAAGATATTGTAAGATTGTTTAAGGCATGAATAGTCAGCACAAGTAACTCAGTGGTTTTGTTTACTGGTGTTCGTAGGTAAGGATAAATTATAGTATTGTATATAGAGCATTAAGACTTGTGCAAAGACACCCTAATTACAATTTAGAGCTATTTTATAGCTCTTTTTTTGAGAAATTCAATTTTATAAAAATCTGTGACGGCAATCAAAAAACTAAAAATGACTTGTGTTTTGCTTGGTTACTTATGGTTAAGGTTAGGGCTGGGTAGGGGTTAAGTGGATTCATTGGTAAGCGGATTCGTGTTGGGATTAGAGTTTTCCCCATAAAAATCAATGGACGGTCCCCACAAAGATACAAGTACAGGTCTGTGTGTGTATCTGTGTGTGCGTAAATCGTAAATGGACTCAAAGCACTTTACAGTTATGCCTCACATTCACCCATTCATACATGCATTCACACACCAGTGGCGTATGTGTAAGTGCATGTGTTTGTGAATATTACATTGTGGGGACTCTGCAATGCACAGAATTTCCATCTGGCCAGGATGTGCCTCAGCCTTTTGCTCTGTGCTGTCTGAGATGGTCCTCCGCCCTCTTGTGACCCTGTCCAGGGTAAGCAGTTACAAGATATATTCCTTTAATGAGAGACTGATACATCAGTAAAGATTAAAAACATAAATTGTTATCACAATAGTTTTTACAGAGATTGATCAAACAAGAGTATTTTATTGGGGTGTTCACTAGTATGGTGTCCACTGTGACCACTGGGGAAGGATAGGTAAATTATAGTTCAACCTCAAATTCCAATTACTGTGTTCACGGACACATCAACTTGGCATAGCCATGTCTTCATTTTATGTACACTGTGACAAGCAGAATAGTGTGTTAATATGTGGTACAAAACACTTCAATCAGTGTGCGTGTGTATATGTATGTATGTATGTATGTGTGTGTACCGTGTGTGTGTGTGTACACACACTCTATTTTTAACAAGCAACAATAAAGTCAGATTGAAGTGGTTCATGGTGAAGTGTATGATACACGTATGACAGTATGACAATACTTTATCGAGATATATATCAGTTATTATAAAATTCTTTAAAATTGCCTGTTATGTCATTTAGACTCTTCATATCTTGTGTTTCCGAGGATTGGCTTACCTGACAGTAAAGCTATTATTGGAAATAGATGCAGAAATAGACTTACAGAACATAGCATTTCATACATCTATAAATCAATCTGACTCCATGTAGCAGTAAAATAAATAAAAACAAATAAACAAACAGGGATATCTCAAAACTCGTATAGTATAGTAGTACTAAACTACGCGTATAGTAGTTCTAGATCTAGGATCAAATACAAATGAGATGCAAATAATAAACAAATCAATAATGTTGTAAATGGAAAAAGACAAGCAGGGATTACTTAACTTGTATATAAAGAGCAGGTTAGTCTGTGTCACGACTGAGAACAGGAAAGACAGGGGACCCAGATAGGGGAGAGTGTTTTATTAGAAAGTCTGGGCAAACAGTATCCAAATCACAAGGCAGGAATCATAGTTGTAATGGGAAATCCTGAAGGTCCGGAAGCCGAGAAGGTCAGTTGTATGAAGATCCACGGGATGGGGAGTAGACACACCAGGAAGAACAGACTCAGTCAGAGTAGGAGCAGGCAGGGCAAGAGCAGACAGGCGGGAGACATGAGAAACAGGGTTATTGAAATGTTTGGTATAGTGCATGGGGCAAGAATGCTTCATGCCGGATGCACGGGTCAAATAATTTTTTTGGAGTAGTAGGGTGATGGAGAACCAGTTTCTGCTTAGTTTGCAGATTCTGCCCCTCAGGGTGTGACAGTACCACCTGCTACCTCCTGGAGGCCGAAAGAGATGGTGGGGTCAATCCCGAGGAATTGGACCTGGATGTTGAGGATATCATGGTAGAAAGCAGCGGTAAAGTCAGGGTCCAGAACATCTTTGGCAGGGACCCAAGACCGTTTTTCTGGGCCATACATCTCCCAGTGTACCAAGTACTAGAGTTGTCCTGCATGTCTGCATGAGTCCAGAAGAGCGCGAACAGGGTAAACTTCATCACGATCCTGCAGGGTCCAAGGGGCTGGAACAGTTGTACATGTAGGCGCCAACTTGATACACCTCTTTGAAAGGTTGTGTGGATTTCTTGTGAATAACCACATTCGCTGACCAGGTCAATAGGCTGCAGCCAGGCATATCCAACAGTTTGCGGCAATTTTATGCTGGCTTGACTTTGCCTTGAGTGTCACGTACGGCCGGGAAGCAGGTAATGGAAGCCATATTTGTGGGGAACTTCAACACAAGGACACGTAATGTTAATGACCGAACTGGAGAAACAAACTGAATTGCGGACTAAATAAATTGAACTAATGACAGCAACAGTTGGTGGTACACGGGAGGAGTGGACAAGCGGGGCATGACAGAACACCCCCCTAAAGGCACAAACTCCGGGCGCACCTAAGGGAAGTGAGGAACAGGACCAAGGACGCGGGATCTGGAAAACAAAGCACAACACCTACAGAAGACACAAAGGGACCACACGGGAACAAAGGCACAAAGGGATGGGGAGGAAACACAGGAGGCACAAAGGGACCGAAAGACACAGAGAGACAGGGGGCACAAAGGCAGGGGGCATGGAGGCAAAGGGCGGGGGGAAATGGGGAGCCGAAGGGAACCCCGGCAGGCAAGGGGCGGAAGCCGCAGAGGCAGCAGGCATCCGTGAGGCTAAAGCTGGAGGGACCCTCAGCGTGCGCGAGGAGGGAGCAGGACGGAATGATGACGGGGGCGAGGAGGAAGACGGAGGGGAGGACGGAGCTGCAGCCATGGCAGGCGAAGGCGTAGCCGCAACCGACGAGTCAAAGAAGGGGGACCTGCAGTTGACCAACGAGTCATCAGAGGTGGAACCAGAGGTAATGGCTGAGCTGAAGCCAGGGGGACCGCAGGCTACCACCGAGCAGGAGCTGGAGGACTCGCAGGCAACCACCGAGCTGCAGCCAGGGGAATAGCAGGTGAGCAAGATGTCCCCTCCCTTTCCGGGAGACTGAGAGGCGGGGGGCTGGCTGGGATCTGCCCTGCTGTGATGGTGGGGGAGACACTGGGGAAATCAGGGAAATCCCAGAGGGATCCCACTCAAGTTCCCCATCCAACTCCAGTATGGAGGGAGGAACAGTGGTCTGGCAGTTAGGGACCTCTTCGGGACAGGGTCTGGGGCCATGGAGGACTGGGCAGGAACCACGGGGGACTCTGGTGATGAAGCCAGGGCCACAGGTACTGCGGGCAGCAAGGCATAGGCCCAAGCAGAACCACTGGGGTCAAAGCGGCAGGCACGGGGACTGCTGGGGATGAAGCAGCAGGAGCCGTGGGGACCTCTGGAGGTAACGAAGCAGGAGGCACTGGAGGAACTGCTGGCACGGGAACCACAGGGGGCGCTGCAGGAACTGCCATCATGGGAACCATAGGGAGTGAAGCTGCAGGCACGGGAGCCATAGGGAGCGAAGCTGCAGGCACAGGAACCACAGGGAGCGAAGCCATAGGCATGGGAGCCACAGGGGGTACTGCCCGTTTTAGGAACTTAGGGACCCGAGGAATGGAGTCCCAAACGGACCTGGCCCCTTTAAGGGCCAGGCGTGTACCGGATAAGGGGTGCGCTGTTGATTTTGGCAGCAAAGCGGCTGGCAGACTGTCGGGGCAGGTGGTAGCAGGAGCGAACACTGTCGGGCTCAGAATCGGGAAGGGGTTCTCCTGACATTTGGCAGGGGAAGCAGCAGAGAGTGAGACAGCCCCTAGGTAGACCTTGTTTCCCTGCCCGTGTTTTCTCTGATTTTTCTTCCGCCTTCCTGTGGTGGACGGCGGCACTTGGAGTACCTCTGGTAGCTCCGAGAGTGGACCACATGGCAATCTGCTGGTGAGGGCTACCTTCCACATGTTTGCTTCTATGACCCTGCTTCTCAGCCGCCACAAGTTGTCGTGCACCTCCCCCGCGAGGTGCGTGTCTCCGGGCAGGGACTTCTCCTCTAAAACGTCCCTGCTCCAGTGGGCTATAACCAGAAGCAGGGGATCCTCCCGGACTTCGGGCTGGGCAAGCCAGTATAAAACTTCATCAACTAGACCCAGGTAAGAATCCTTGGTCTGGGGGGTTACTTGTTTTGAGTCCAGTCATTCTGTCACATATGGCCAGGCAGCAGGTGACGAAAGCCGTGAATGAGAATCAAAAGGGTTTATTCCTGGGGAACTCCAACACAAGGATATGTAACTTTAATGACTGGACTGGAGAAACAAACTGAAACGTGGACTACTGTAAATACATTGAATTAATGACAGCAACAGAAAATAGCTGGTAAACACAGGGATTCCACATGGAGTAGATGAGGGGGCGTGGCACATGGGAGGAGTGGACAAGCGGGGCATGACACTTGAGGTGTTAGCGGGTGCTAGACTATACAGCTTTGCATCGCTAATACCACTCTTCAATCAGTGGAATGTTGCAGGGTGGTGCATCCCACGGGCACAATGGTGGCTGGAATCCTAGTACACACTAGAAAGGTGAGAGATACTGTAACTGGTTTGGTCAGTCCTATGTTCATCATTACCAATGAATCTGCTAGTCCACTGGCTGTAGGGAGTTTCGGGAAAGGAACAAGATGACACATCTTGGAAAGGCAGTCTGTAACAGCAAGAATTACCATGGTACTTTGGGAGGTTGGGAGATCTGTAATGATGTCAATAGCTACTATAAGTGACCACGGTCTGGACAGGATCGGGAAAGGTTAGAGTAGCCTGGTGGGTTGCAGCTTGGATGATTTCAACTGGGAGCAATCAGGCTAAGAGGCTACAGTAACCTCCACCTTCTGATGCCAGCCTGGCCACCAATATTGTTGTGCAACCAGCCGCAGCATGGTGGAGACTCCTAGATAACCTGACCTGTGCAATGTGTGGACCCACTAGATAGTAGCAGAATGAAACTGAGATGGCATGTAGCTCTTATTAGCGGGGCAACAGGAGATGGAGTATGTTAACGATTTGTGGCTTGGATTAACTCATTGAGTGACCACACCACCGGAACCACAAAGTAGGAGGGAGACAGGATAGGAGAGGGGTGTTCTTCCATGTTCAGTGAGTCAAATTGCTAGGACAAGGCGTTCCTAGAGCCAGGTAAGTTGGAAAACGTTGCAAAATGGATAAAGAACAGGGACCAGTGAGCTTGTCTGGTGTTCAGCCTCATTGCGTTCTGTATATACTCTTGGATGTTGTGGTCGATGTACATGATAAACGGGCGCTTAGCTCCGTCTAACCAGTGGCGCCATTGAGAGCCAACTTTATTGCCAGCAGCTCCTGGTTACATCATAATTATACTCGCCAGGAGGGAGCTTCTTTGGAAAATACGGACATGGTTGTCGGCGACCTGTCACCTAGTGTCATTGTAGTAGGACAGCATCTACTCCCACATCTGAGGTATCAACCTTTACTTCAAATAGGATTTCTGGATCAGGCTGGCAAAAAGTTGAAGCAAAATAGAATGCCTTTTGCAATTTGTGGAAGTTAACGGAGAAACCAACATACTGAAATTCTGGATAAATCTATGATAAAAGTTGTAGAAGCCCAGAAATTGTTGCAGCTTTTTCTTTGTTCAAGCAATAAAATCTCAAGCAAGTGATTAACCATTGAAGTACTTCGTGGACGTAGTGAATTTGTTGCTAGAGATTGGAAGAATATAATAGAATATCATCAATATTAACCATGAATTTATTACTCATTTATTAAACTGGCCAGGACTTCAATTCTAAAACTTTGGAATATTGACAGGCTGTTGACTAGAGTAGGGAGTAAACGACATCTTCCATTCGTCTCCTTCCTGAAACCATATCAAGTTATAAGCACTCCACAAATCCAGTTTAGTAAGTTCCATAGCTGAAGGGATAAGGGGCAATGGTTCCCTTTGTTTACTTGTGATTGCATTGAGCAAATAATAATCCACACAAGGTCCCAACCCTCCATGCTTCCTTCTTAACAAGGAAGAAACCAGACACCACCAGAGAGGTGGATGGGTTGATTATACCTTCAGGGTTTCCTTGACATAGGTGTTCGCAGCTTCCTCCTCTGGTTGTGACAAGGAGAAAAGCTGTCTTTTAGAAAGGGGGGGCATTCTTGGAAATCAATGGAGCAATCACAAGCCTAGGATGGAGGGAGCTAAAACAGTTGGGACTTACTGAAGACGTTCAGGAATTCATGGTATTCTGGAGGGATTGCTGTCAGCACCTCGGGTTCTGAACTCTCTATGAAAGAAGTCTTAAATAGCATGGACATCACATGAAGCATTCGGGGGATCAGGAGGACAACTCACTTGAGCACCAATCGATCTGGGGGTTGTGACCACAAAGCTAGGGATATCCCAGAATAATGGGATTTTGAGCAAAGCGAAAAACAATTTAAGATGTTCCCTATGAATCAGCCCCACTTGAAGAGTCAATGGGGCAATCCGATGATTGACCTTCTTTATGGCAGGAACGCACCAAGCATTCCTGAAGGGAATGTCGAGACTCCCCACAGTAGAGGCATCGCTGTTGCTCTTCCTCTTCAGTCAGTGGATTGCGACTGAGCTGCATGGGTTCAGGCTTTTCCGTGGAAGGGGTGGAACCAGATGTTTGTGTTTTGGTCTCACCATGGTGACGACAGCAATCACGGATGATGTTGTGGTGATGAATAGCCGAACATATTCGTCAAAGGTAAAAGTCTCCCCTCAAGAAACAAACTGTAATTCTGGAGCCAATGCGTGTTGGTAGGGGATGGTTGTCTGGCCATTTAAGACCAGCAGCAATCGTCCGGAACTCGAATGAGAAATCTGCAGTGGTCTTTGTGACCTCCATCAAGGCTTAGTCTCCTAAGCTACGAGCCACGGAAGGGTGATCAAATACAGAAACCTCACGGAAACCTGGTTGGAAGTCCCACATGGAAGTCAAGAGAGTGGCCTACTCACTGTCAGCAGTGATATAAGGAAACAGACTCGGGCTGAAAAATGTTCAGGATGTTCATCCATGTAAAGTCCACACTGCATAAGAAACGAACAGCACTGGTCTGGATTACCATTGTACTTTTCTGAGAGTGCCACTCTTCTGAGAGCAGCAGTGTATCCCGCCATACACTGCTGCTGACAGCCGACAGGGAAACTCGGGAGCCTTGACCTTGGATCATCTGTTGCACCAATGCGGTGGGTTGATTTACTTGGTTTTGTAGCTGCTGCTGGGTCTCCGTGGGATTCATGTTCAGACGGCGAAGCATTCACTACCAGGAGACAGGAGGGACAGTGGACCCAGTTACGGGAGACCGAGTGTTTTACTGGAAAGTCTGAGCAAACAGTACCCAAATCACAAAGCAGGAATTTTAGTCATAATGGGAAATGCTGATGGACTGGAAGCCGAGAAGGTCAGTCCTACAAAGATCCACGAGACAAGTAAACACATCAGGAAGAACAGGCAGACAGAGATGAGCAGGGCAGGAGCAGGTAGGGCATTAGACACGAGAGACAGGGTTATTCAAATGCTTGGTATAGTTCATCGGACAACAATACTTTGCACCAGATCGGTGGGGCAAATGGTTTTTATAAAGCGGTGATTTCTGCTCAGTTTGCAGGTCCTGCCCCTTCGGGAATGACAGTCTGATATATTATAAAAATATTTTAGATTTTGTAATTCTGATTTAAAAGCAAGAGTGAGAAGGGGAAAGAGGGACTGAACAAACAGAGATGGCATCAATACTGGTAATTGGGATGATATTAATTTTACTTCTTTGCATAGGGTTGCGCTTACACTGAATCCAAAGTATGTTTAATATTATAACATGTAACCAAATATGTCAAATCAATGATTTGTTCAAATATTTTTAAATCCTCTATCTTGGGTCCTATTCTGCAGATAATGTGAAGTACATGGTGTCTGATCAACTTCAGTATTTTAACTATGCACTTCTAATTATATGGCTGGACAATGATGCTTTGCCTATGAATACCACAAATCTCACACAAATTCTCACTCAGCAAATTCATGGCTAACATTATGATGGTGTTGGTGCATGATTGCATGTGGTTCCCATTTTGTTTAGAAATTTATTAGACCAGGGTTGCAGATGACTTTTGGAAAACCAAGCCAGTGTATATCGTTGCCCAAAACAAAGAAACTTGATGTCATTGAGGTTCACTACTGTCCACCTATTCATCAGTGTCACACACTGGCCTATGTTTGTGGTGGACCTGTGTTCCCCTGAGAAATGCAAAAGTCTGCCAGCTGAGCAGATCTATTTAAGGGGGATTAAACCTAGGCTGCATTTAGGTTTATGCCTTTCTTGGACCTTGCTTGTGATATTCTTAAAAAAATTCATAATGTTTTAATAATAAATCTTAATACGATAGTCTAGTTATTAATTGATAATACATGTAAAAAATTCCAAAATAACACCTAAAAAGTATTCTTGGTAACACTTTACTTAACCTTGCTGTTGTGTTAGGGTCAGCACTGACCCGTTTGCAAGTATAAAATGAATAAAACACCACACAAATTTGTGTATTTCATCAAGTTTTTCACTTTGTCAGGAACCTCTATTAAAACAAAATAAATAAATAAAAAAATCACTAGGCAAGGCATGCCCAGACATGTAAGGCAAGATACAGTAGGACCAATTCAGTTTATTTATGTAATTCTGTTGTGGTTTATTTTCCCATTATTTTTTTATTGAAAACGAGAGGTATGCTGCCAAAAGAGAGGCCCAGAAAGCCAAACCAAAAATATTAAAACAAATCTTTTCATGGACAAGGAAGGTCTAGCAAGGTAACCAAGAAGTAAGAAACAAATGGGATGATAATTGCTTTGAGGGCACCGACCCATTTAATATAAAACATAGGAACAGAAAACTATCATTTGACAAAGGTTAAGGACATGTTTTTAGCAATTTCTAAACACATTCATAATGTATTCATAAATCATTATAAACATGGATATACATATTTATAAAAAAGCACATTATAGCCATGTTTATTATGCTTTATGACTGCCTTATGAAGCTCTCATCTTTAATACACTATAGATATAATACAGTACAAAGCATCCTTTGCTTATACCGGCCATTGAACAATATCTTGAGTAGTCAAACAATTTACTTTAAAATGTGTTGGAAAGAGATGTGTAATATCTCAAATATGAACAGGAACTATTAATCACTAATCACTGTCAAGAATGTGGGGAAACAAAATTTTAGAAAGGAAATACAAGTCTCCCCTCCATATATCAAGCTCCAGGGCTTTCTTTTAATGAGTGGTATGTGGAGATACGGAATGTCGCCTCTGACTGTGCGTATGCCTTCCTACTTTTATGTCCTTTTCTGAAATATATCAACAGCAATGACACATTGGCCCTGATCCCACAGCAATTATGACAGACACTAGGATCTTCATGTGAATCAGAGAAGGAGCGACAAAAAGCATCCGATGAAAACATCAGCAGCTATAACCGTGTGGTTAGGGCCTTTTTGACTGAGGCACTTCCAGGCCAGCTGAGGGAACGATTTATCAATGCAAACTTAATAAAGTTATTTGAATCTAACTAAAAATCAATATTTCATTACCAAATTGTTAGCGAGAATGAAGAAAGATTGCTGAGGCTGGCCGCCCTACGTTAGAGGAGAAGCGTCAGGGTCCTCGATGCAATGACGGGATGATTCATGGGCCTCGACCGGGGGAAGGGTGTCGGAGGACGAATGCTGAAAACTAGGAGGGCCAGCTCCTTGGTGACCTTGGTAAGGAGGGAAAAATATATATAAGAAATGAAAGCGACTGTCAACTCCCAACAGGCCAAGATCAGGCCATAAATCACAGAGGAGCTTGAGAGTGGGGGGTTATTGCAAGAGAGAAAAGGTGTGGGGGTTTTAACCCTTACAACTGCTAAGCCATGTTTCTGTCTAAAAGGGGGGTAAATATATGCTTTTGGGGTTTTCTGGATCCTCAGAGGGTTGACAGTCATCTGTGGGTCGGACCATGTACCCTCTCGCTACATCAACATAAGGCAGTAAATATCACATATATTTTGGCTTTAGAATTTATGTTCGCAGTAGACCCTGTTTCTTCACTGAATATTCATAAGCTCATTCAATGTAAAGTCTCATCACATACACAGAGAAACAGATCTGGGAGATACTTTAGCAATGCTCAGGACACATATGACTAGGGATAGTCTCTGCCATTTCCTCTGTCTACCTAAACTCTCGTGATGGCACAAAAACAGTCCAACCTATTAAGTGGAAATATGGATTTTGCTCTGCGTCATTTCACCACTGAGCAAAACAAAGGCCCGTGTGCGACTGTTAACGCGCCGACAGTCAAAGGGTCTGCATTTAATGTTGGCTCCAGCTGTTCTGCTTCTAGACGCACCCCCACCTCAAAGTGAAGAAAAGCCCGTTTTTACCCACATCAGCAGCATTCCGGAATCAGGAATTGTCATTCCTACCATAGGCTTTGAAAGCATCTCTTTGCCAAGCCTTTAGCGTGGTGAGATTCTGTTGCGCCAAAGCTTTTTTCTTTTTTTTTTTTTTTTGCCTTCCTGTTTACAGAAAAGCCTCAAAATTGCACGGCTTCCAGAAACATACCTGTCAATGCGGAGGGTGTAAGAGAGTTAAACGACTTTGTGTACAGTTCAGCATTGCCATTATTTATTTATTGAAAGGGGTATGAGTGACACAGCCTGGCAGCCTCAATCCTATTAGTTTTCCACCCTTGTGACAGCCGTGTATCACGCTAACAGGGAGCAGAGGATGATCAGAAGAACCTGCTAACGTCTTAACAATAAAGGCACTGTACTCCGACGCTGTCGCAATGAATCTCACACAAATCCTCACTCGGCAATAGCTGTAGTTAAGAGATGGTCATCATAATTAAACAGAGCCACATAATCTATTAAGAATATAAACATGCAGTCATGGTTAATGATTAAGTCATTGGTTGTGATTTTGGGGCCAGTGCATGACACAGTGGTTTAGGACCCTGTACCTGTAATCAGAAGGTTGCTAGCTCAAATCCTAGAGTCAGCAGACTGATTGAGTCACTCTTTGGCTTCTGAGCAAGTTCCTTAAGTTGCTGCTAGGACTGGCTAACTCTGCTTCCTCTCAAACATTTTTCACTTTGAATAAAATCATTTGACACTGGATGGAATGTCAGGCCATTTGACGGAAACTCACACACTACAAGCAATAGAGAGATGCCTGTAGAACAGGGCTATTCAACTCAGGCCCTCAATTCCAAATCCAGGCCTTGTTTTCAGTTCCCCCAGGTAGTTAGTTTAATAATTACTGATTCTGATTGGTCAGAGGCTTCACGCCTGGCTCACAGGTGAAGGGAGGCTGGAGTATCAGCAGGCCCCTGAGGATCGTGTGTTGAATAGCCCTGCTGTAGAATGTGGGTGAGTATGTAAAGCAACATACATAGAACATACAAACAATAAGCGCAAGATTCCAGCCTCAAACTCCAGAGGTATTTTTGACACTATTGATACAATTTTTTTTTTTGCATTTTTTCTGCGGTTTTCTTTGTTTCCGTGTACTGTAATTTTAACTGCATAATCAGACACACAGGTGGAGTAGTGAGACTCTTCCCTCCTGCTTGCCTGCCTGCTCTCTGTCTTTCATACTTATCGAATCACGAGTGTCGTTACTCCTGCAGCGAGTGGGTACGACAAAGTCCCGAAGTGGCCAGGCAGAGATGGAACTAATAAATAAACAAACGGTGCTCACTAAAGAAGTGCATCACATTCAGTTAAGAAATGTCACAAAAACAGATTTATAGTCTCGTTCTGGTATATTATTCTAGGCTGACAGTATTAATCATTCATGCTTCCCTCTTTCATTTGTCTACCTGCCCATGGATTATTGAAAGAGAAAACAACAAGCAGAAAGGCTATAGGAGCCGAATCAAAATGTCAAGTTTGTTTTTACTGTCACATGTATGTAGACGGGGTCAAGGGCTTCAATTATTTCTGCAGGTATACATTGGTATTACATGAGAGGTTAAGTCACCCCCAGCTGTTTACTTGCAGATTTGAATAGGATTGTTATTCAATTCTACATCCCTGACATGAAACACGGCATTTAAAACCATGGAGCAGAAACCATAATGTCAGTGGGTTAAAACATGAACAGGATGATTGCGACATGCCGCCGAGGCCCCGTGACTTCAGCTGGGGCATCGCTGGCTTCACCTGTTTCCTTGTCGTTCTTTGCACTGATCTGTGTTTGCCACTTATGACGTGAGTCATGGTGCGGCAGAGTGAACTGTAGCAAGAGGACCTCAGTGATGTCAAAGTTCTCTCAAGCTTTTGTAATGGTTCGGATAATCCAGAATTTATACCGGCGTCAGAGTGATATGTTGCGTGGGAACACTTACGGTACGGGTTCCGTGGTGCTCTCATACTGCTCGTAGACCTCTGGAGAGATCCTGCCAAATCTCGTGCTGCCGTTGATCCCCTTTATGGAAATCAAAATGCTGTAGTGAGGATGTCACGCAGATGTGTAAGTATACTGTATGCAGCTGACTTGGTATCATAAGGTATAAGGTGCGTTATTTATAGGAAATGTGATTGGTACCATGGAGACTGCCTGGAAATGTCCCTCTCAAATTTTCCATCCATCCATCCATCCATTATCTACCACTTTTCCGGGTCGGGTCGCGGGGGCAGCAGTCTAAGCAGGGAAACCCAGACTTCCCTCTCCCCGGCTACTTCATCCAGCTCCTCTGGGCATCCATGGGCAACTCCAGTGTGGAAGAGGGTCCAACCCCCCTCAAGGAAACTGGTTCCAGAACCCAAATTGTGCGTTGAGGTGAGCCCGACTATATCTCCTATATATATATATATATAGTTAATTGTTAACTATATGGCCTCATGCACCAGCTCAGGCTCCTTCCCCACCAGAGAGGTGACATTCCATGTCCCTAGAGATAGCTTCTGCAGCGGAGGATCAGACCTCCAAGGTCACCACCTTCGGCCACTGCCCAGCTCACATTGCACCCGACCGTTATGGCCTCTCCTACAGGTGGTGAGCCCATTGGAGGGGGCACTCACGTGCCTTCTTTGGGCTGTGCCCGACCAGGCCCCATGGGTGCAGGCCTGGCCACCAGGCGCTCTCCATTGAGCCCCACCCCCAGGCCTGGCTCCGGGGGAGGCCCTGGTGACCCGCATCCAGGCTGGTTAATGTTTGTATTCATCATAAGGGGTCTGATGAGCCACACTTCGTCTGGTTCCTCACCCAGGACCTGTTTGCCTTGGGTGACCCTAACAGGGGCATAAAACCCTGGGCAACTTAGCTCCTGGAATCACTGGAACACGCAAACCCCTCCACCACGATAAGGTGTCGGCTCCAGGAGAGGCCTCTCAAAATTTCATTGTGAACTATAAGCAATTTTCAGTTCAAAGCGAACCCACATTAACAAAACATGCAACAGAATGTATAATTACCATATATCCTCCATACATCAATGTTCTACTGACCATGACAATTATACGGCTAATTTAAATAAGCTTCTACACCCCAAGTCCTATAGCATTGTTTTATCACTGAAAGGACCTGGTAATGCTGATTTTGGGGAAAACTGAAGTGTTGAAATTGTGATCAAAGAAACCTGCGGTGAGTTACTTCAGTTCTACTTCTAAGTTAGTTTTTTTGTTACCATTTAAGAGTAGCAAACAATACAAAATAATATAACCCTCAATTTAATCAGATATTTTCATTCATTCCACCTTTTCACATTGTAATATGTGAATAAATATACTTTAAAAATGACTACAATGACGTGTGTGATTTTTGTGTATAGCCAGACACATATAGATATTAATATGCATGTGGGCACAGCAGAGGACGCACAGCCAGCTAGCCAGTCCTCCCCTCAGAAATATGGATTGATAAGAAACTTCTAAATGCCATTAATTGACACATTTTCTCCTCAGCTGACAGAAGGGAGTCGGGAAGGTCAGCAGACAGCAGTGAAATATGACTGTCGTTAAGGGGAGGAAATGGATCTGCTATTGATCCACTTACAGCAGGCCGGACCGTCCGGGCTTTTCAGGTGCTTATCTGCGGGGGGTTTACCTTAAAGCAGGCCTGTGGGGTGGTGTGGCTGGAAGCGCACAGAGGCCTTTCTGCTCGTGATACATGTGTGACATTTAGGTTTGGGCATTACATGCATAGTTACTGTCATGAGAACTATGTATTATACTAGAATGTTATCTCCTCTGTATAAGGTATACAAAAGTATGAGTTTTCCCGTTGTTGATAAATACAGTAATTGAAATATTAAGAAAGAATATTATCCATATTTAGGAATTCAAGAAAGTCATTCATCAAGAATATTTATACAGCAATAAATACACATAAAATGAGTGCAGGTTTACTGCACTTTCTCGCTAAATGTATTAAGCAGAACCTGAAACATTTACACAAGGATGGTAACAGCTCTTTGTTAATGTCAAGCATTTTATTTTTGGCTATTTAAAGAAGCAAAAAACAAGAGAGAGCTAATTGTTTTGCGGCTAAATATATGTAGCTGCTGCAGAGCTACAGCAGGAATGGTTATTTTTTTCAAAGGATGCTGGGAAAACAAAACTGCATGCAAACATTACTGGCTCTGGGTGAAATCGAGCTCCAGGGAGAGCTTTCTTTAAAGTACTTTATGTTCATTGACAGTGGTAGAGGAGAGCTGGTTAATTTAGACTGAATATTACGCTACATAACCACTTGACATTTAACTTGAAAAATGACTTTATGCTTCACCTGTCAGCAGGCCTGTTCTCACCACGAAAGTGAGTACAGGGGAAAATATCAGATTTTTTTCCCATTTTCTGACGCTATTAGATGTTACTTCTTCCATACTTAAACAGTCCACAGGGGTGCAGACATCTGTTTGGTATGCATGCTGCAAACTGCACAACATTTAACAATACTGGCAGGTCGTACAAAGGTAAAATGATGGAAAGTAAGGCAGAGCACCCTATCAGGATATGGTATTTTACCAAAATGTAAGCGATGCAATTTTTGGATGGTTATTCTGCTGTGTAGCAGAAATCTGTGCCTTAACAAAGATGCACATTTTGAAAGCTCTTGAGCAGGTTAATGTAGCCCATTGAAAATGGGGTGAAGTAAATACTGGGGGATACAGAAAATGTCAAAGAATCGGAAAGGTTTTCAATTTTAGTGTAATTTCCCAGTTTGATGGATGGTACATGGCAGGGGTGATTCTAGGATTTGACCCTTAGGGGAGCTTTGAAGAAATATGGGACATCACCCTGTATTGTGTGCGAAAATTCCCAACAGTCCACTACCTTTTATTTAGGAAAATAATTTTTCAGGGGGGCTATGACAAAAAATAGGGTCTAGAATCACCTAAGATATATAGAAATATATACACAAGTGCTTGTGTGTGTAAACTAAACACGCATAAACAAAATTACTGTTTGTGGATCAAACTAGATCCTGTAAAGCCAATATGTGATTTGAAGCGAAGTCAGTATCGGCGAGTAATGGCGCGAATCTGGCACTATTCCTCCGAAAAGGAGGAAGTGATGAGGCAGGGACCATTTGTCGTAGGTGCCAGAAGGGCAGATGCTCAGTGGGATTGATGCCGGGTGACTAGAAGGTCCAGGGAACATGGTGACAGATCACTCCGTCCTCGTCGTTCTCAAACCTCCTATTAGCAATGTGTACTCTACGGATTGGACCGTTGTCCGCCTGGATGGCTCGCGTCCCGGCGGGAACAGAGTGCTGTATCGAGGTGCGCAGACGATGGGTTGGGGCGGCGATCTGATAAGCTGCATTAAGCCTGCATTCTAATGGAGTGTGTTGACCTGCTCCGTGCCATCTCACAGCAGTATTAGGCTGCCAGAACCTTTACCTTTTTCACTGCTAAAACCACTGGGCGTAAACACATAAGAGGCGCACCAACATAGTATAGAAACAAACACAGCATTAATGATGATCATTAGGGTCCAGGAAGAGGATGGCTGTATGGGTAGATTAACTATTGTGCATTACTGTTCTTGTTTGTTTGTATTCTTTGTTTTGTTCAAGTGGATCATCACTTTCAAACGAAAATGCAATCTATTTTGATAACGGGAGTATGAGCTTTAACTCAGAAGTTTAACAGCACTCGTGCACCTCTGACTCGCTCAAACCTTTAAAATCCAATTTGTGATTAGTGAACTGCTTTGTAGCTCACGTGAGAGAAGTTCCGAGCCGTGATGGTGGGACTATTGACATAACCATTATTTTCTCACTAATCAGGGCTCCCAGGTGCCTGATTAGAAAACAATAACATAATGTATTGGTCACCTGCCCTGGAAACTGATAATGCAGGATCAGGCTTTGCTAATTGTTATGACCATCAGGTACCAAGGAGAAATGAACACAAAGCAATATCCACAAAAAAAACAAGCTTCAACGATTATCAAGAAGCACTGAATAAGTGTTCATTTATCTCGGATAGGGTTAAAATGTAGCCCACCCACATATATGTATGTGAATTCACAGTAGCATCAACAAAAATATATATCAACAAAGTATCACAGTAATGGTGATGGTGGTGATTGTAAATTTCATATGTTCTTAAAAGACCTGCATAACAGATTAAGAATGCAACTGATCAAACTACTAGGGCTAGTTACAAACGAGAGGAGACCATTCGGCCCATCAAGCTCGCTTGGGGAGAACTTAACTAATAGCTCAGAGTTGTTAAAAT
>JAABNX020000021.1:24033597-24058582 GCA_015163995.2 Mormyrus lacerda | reverse complement strand
GAGGATGATGGGTTGGGTGGGGGGGGGGGGGTGTCAGGTCGAGGAGAAGGGAAAGGACAGAGGGTTAGAGCAGCAACAATGGAGAAGGAAAACGCCAGGATTGGGGGCTGATTTGACAAGAGCCCAATCAGCCTCTCAGGGGAAATATTACCTTCCTCATTATAGGCTGATTGGCCTTGTTTCATCCAAGAAGGGCCAGGCATTCTGCTCGCAGTTACTCTGCTGTGTGTTAATGAAAAGGCAAAATGAATTAACAGGAGTCATAGTTCAGGGAAATCTGCATAGCAGTCTTCTGCGTGGTGAAGCAGAATGAGAAGCTGAACCACAGTATAGAAAGTTAAAGTCGGGGAGTGTGGAACATCTGAGCTGAGCTGAGTTTCAGCCAACTCTCTGCTGTTCTTCAGAAGATTCCGAAGATAGTGATTTTCAGAGAAGATAACGGCCCTCCCAGACTTTCCAAGGGGAACCGCATTAAAACAGCAGGCTAAAGGGGATCGTCACACAAATGAAGATTATTTATTGGCCAGCAGAGCGGGGCGAGGGATGGAGGTCAGATGCGGGTCGCCGAGTCGCGCAGATACAGCAGAGAGTTTGGAATTTGTTTTCACAGGCTTGGTTTTGCAGGCTGCACCTCAGACCAGCTGTATGGCGAGGTGCTGTCACCTCCCTATAGCACCTCCTTATAGCACCTCCCTACAGCAGGGGACGCGGCGGCTGCCTCCTTTCCCAGCAGCTGGAGTGCTGCGATGGTGTCTGACGAGCTGGGCCAGTGGGTGCGGCACTGCGGCGTTACCTGGCACCCGCAACAGATGCAGGATGTGGGCTGAGGGAGAAGGAACACCCCCACCGCAAATGCATAGTGATGCATGCTCCATTCTGGCCCTGTAACTTTAAGATAGACACAACATCAAAAATGCTCAGTCTTGACGTAGTTACATACTCAGAATGCCAGGCTGCTCATTGCAACAATTACACAAACAAAGCAGGGCAGCTATCATTATTATTATTGATCGAGATGAAGAATTATTTGCATGGCAGCCTTCACCATAAGTTGGATGGATGGATGGATGGATGGATGGATGGATGGATGGATGGATTTGATTTTATTTACAGAATTCACAGGTTAATTCTTCAAACCCATAATTGCTAATGCATAGCACACAGATGTGTAGTCAGCCCTCTGAATGATAGTGAAAGGTGACTGAAACCAGTAGGCTGGGGGAAACTTAGATTGCCTTCATCTTAATCTGAATGGGAATTTATCCAGGATTACAGACTTAGTCATACACACATTCTGTTGAATGGTCCCAGCACCAATTCTGGTTTAGCAGAATCTCCAACAGTGCAGTGTCCCTTCAGTACCCTCTCCAGAACTCCAGAACTGGCCACTTGCTTAACCAGACCAGCTCCCAGCCTGTATGGAGGGCTTGGCTGCTGGAAACTGATACGCAGGAAATGTGTTTTTTGCACCACGCTGCTGTTGGTTTTTTCTAATTACCTTTGTTTGTTTTCTTATACACATTTGTATAGAATTAAAATAAATAAACTACAAAGTGAAATCAAAAAGTTATATATTATTTGGAGCCATTATTTGGGAATTTTTTTGTTTAATTTTAAAATCTGAAAAAAATCACACTTTTTTAATGACTGGAGCTGCAAGATCCTTTGCTCACATGCTGGAGGAAAATCTGTGGTGTTAAATGGATTCTACTGTAACATTTCTGTGATGCACCCGAAGTAACTTTTTGGAATTTGGGTTCTATAACATTTACAGAGGTAATTTGTGGTTTATTTTAAGGTATATTTCTTTGAGTTATTTACCACAATATCTTTGCCAAAATTTAGTGCACATGGTACAGCCTTTCTGGGGCACAAAAAAAACAATTAGCAGGTATACTGTTAATAAAGCGTATAGATATACTGCATACTGAAATATATTTTAGGTTTTAAGCTCTTGTTTCTGTATGCTTTAATCAACACCTGGCAGGAGATCCATGGAATCAAATTAATCACTGGTGATTCTTTCATTTTAAAATGAATTAATGTTGGTTGTACAACACTGATGATTAGTAGAACTGAAGTTGCTATGACTATGTGCGGTAAAAATTATTCCTGATCAATAACAGAAAAGGTCCAATGTCTTATTTTTATTACAGCTACATTTGCATTTGAATTTCCCAACTATCACGGGCGCTAACATCATCGAGCTGTTAGCCTTTCGACCTTTTTTTTTTCCCCCTCTCTTTTCCTCTCCCTCCAAGCCCAGCCCCCCCTCCTTATTGCAGCTTATGGAGGGAGGCAGGGGGCGGGGGGTGCAGGGCCATGTCCAATCCCAGCAGCACGGGAAACATTTCCTTTCACCGACTGCCGATCCATCAAACTCCTACCACTGCTGTGAGCCACATCAGCCGGGGCAGCGGAGAACAAGGCCCAGCAGCAGAACCCCCCACCCCAGCCATCAGTCATCGCACAAGCTGAACTTTAGCTGACCCCTGAATGCATTTTACAAGCTGCTGTCCTTAACACACAGTTACACTTAAAAAGACAGGCTTTAAATGATGCCCGCAATCCCATATTTTCCCATGTTTTCTTTTCCACCACACATTAGGCATAGTAGTCCTGACCAAAAAAGCACAATAAGATTTTTTACTTTTATTATTTTATTTGATTTTTAAATATTTTATATATAAAGATTAATTAAATGCTATTATAAGGAATTAGATTACATGCATAACATCAATGTTTTTTGTATCTTTCTGCAGATCAAACTTGCTGCGTTCATCTATTCAGTTGCATCTCTCTGATTGTCATTAAGTTGTGAAAAACAGTCTGAAAAACAGCTTGAAGCTTTTGCTGCTGAAATTTTAAATAGACTTGAGAAAGAAGGCTTGTTAAAAAAGAAAGCACAGTAACATGTATGATTATTATGTAATTGCTACGAGACATTGCAAAGCTGAGTTCGCTACGCCGTATCTCTCAGCAGTGCATTTGATTAGGTTAAGGCCACCTCAGACATTAACATTACTCTGGGCATTATCGCCGTGTGCCGTACAAGGTGTTTTTACATCAAAAAGTTAACTGCCTTTACTCCTGCAATATTCAAAGATGTCACCCTCCTCCGATGAAGGAAAACAGATAGTGTTACTAGGTGAGAGGATAATTTAGCCCATCATATAGCCTAAAATTTTGTCTAGATCCAGCAGATGTATCACAATTTATAGTAAACTAACTCAGTAATGACATAAAACTCTCAATATGGAAGCTAAAAATCTTGATGTCTATTTATCTAAGTCAAAGTGACAAGTAACTTATATGCTTGCTTAACAGAAAATCAAGGAAAAAACTTCAAACCGTAGAACATATATATTTATATCTCAGATGCCAAATTTGTTTTTCAGCTTGAGACAAATGTACTGCACCACCTCCCAGTGTGATTATATGAATGGCTCGCTCACTAGCATCTGTGCGGGCTACAATAAAAGGGGATTTAGTGCTACCTCAATAAGGTAAAAAGAGGCTGTTAAAAGCTTTATTATAGTGCCGGCAGCTCTGGTCTAACTAGGTTAGTCCTGTATTGGGGCCTGTCACCCTTCTTCACTCTTTCTTACCTCCCCTTTGTTTATGAACACAGCACATGGCAAACATCCCAAGTAACCCAGCAGAGCAGGAGTTCTGGTTGGGGATTAACTTAGTCAGCATGATGGGATCGCCCCATTACAACGGAGGACCTCCTCTGGCTATCTACACTAATCACGGAGTCACGGTGACTAGAAAGAACCTCTGGTCACCTGTATGCGATACGGGTATAATTATGCCCTGTATTATTATTAATAAGCTTTCAGTACTTATTATATTCATTGTTGACCTCCCTGTAATTTGTATGCAGTAATTCGTAGAGCCTGCAATGACTTTACAGTGCTGTGATTTGTAGTAGTTATGTTAAAATGAGATTCAGCAGTAAGTGAATCGACAGAATGAATGATGATTTCTTCTTTCAATATCAAGGTTTTATGTGAGAGTTTTTATGAAACCATAGCATTTACGAATTTTGTAATTCAATTTGAAACATCCAGTGCAACAAAACTGAATATAATTATTGTTTTAAATGATTACAGCATTTATTACAAAAATCCAACGAACAAGGTCTCTATTTACACTTAAGGATGTGCTCACATGCGATTTACACAAAGGATAAGCTGGCATGAGTGACGAGTGAGTGACAGGCAGCCGCAGTAATGATAGTGAGGAAGAATTGTTCGACATGGAGACAAATGTCTGCTTCAAGCCCTTCAAACGTTAAATTTAAAGCCCGTAATGTGTGAATAAAGAAGACAGAAAGTGGCAGTTTGGCAGCCTTAGCCATGAGTGTCACTTTGCAGTGACACACGAGTCAGCTAAGGAGAATTTTTGGATTGGAGGTCATCATTCCAATCATTTGCATCCTTATGTGCAATATTACAACTTTCGTACAAACATTTGCTCATTTTATGTGATGCGTACGACTTTAAATCATTTTGATGCTTTAGGAACCCTCCAGATATGAGGAATCGTCGTCCTAGTTCTTAAAAATGTACGATAAACATCATTATAATGATGCACATATTCTAGGGACACCCGATGGCCCAAGTGAATTGTAATTACATAGAAGTAATTATGCAATAAATGTAGTATAGCTAACATCTCATTTTTATTGTTTTCCTATCCCTTACGATAATTTACATGCACATTTATTCAACCACCACTGAAAGACAGCCAAGATGTTAAATACTTAAATGATAAAATGTATGCATATTAAACTGTGTAAATTACATAACAAAGCTATTTTCATCTGATTAGCTGACATGCACCTTTCACTGAGTAATGAAAATAAAATAAATTAAAATATGTGCTGCCACAATGTAATGAATACACAACAGGGGTTCAGCACCAAGCCATAGTACATTAGGTATTGATTATACTGTATTTATGACATCTGTTTAAGCCACGGGAGCTGTCTGCCGCGGATGGCGCTTATTCGACAGCAGGACTGTGCTGATACAATATAAAAAGACAAATGGCACTGGAAATATTTCAGGGCAAAAAGTTTGGAGCAGTGAGGGAGTTTCAGTAGTTTGGGCAGGTTCCTGGTGTTGACTGTGGCTTCAGGACTCACTGCAGCCAATTAAGTAGATAAACACACTGTTCATATTCACAGCTGGGCCCTTTTGGATGGCTGCTAATTCACCAAGCTTTCATTTCAGCCCTGTGACTTCTATTTGAACTGAACTGCTTGGACCAGAAGCACATGTTTGAGGGTAAATCTAATTTTCTATGTCATTATTATTTAGATTGGCAATAATGGAGTTTCATTATAATAGTCAGAACTTTTTAAGAGTTCTTTTGTCCAAAAGAAGCTGCATGTTGAAGCTGTGCGAGACATTGTGAAGCCATCACCTGTGAACTGCTTCAGTCACCTGGAATAAAAACGGATGTTCTAGCTCTGAGATGAATTCAGCAGCAGGTTCTGATGATGGCTTTTCACCTTAAGAGGTTTTCAATACAGAGATAACTTAGAGGCACAAAATCATCTAAGTAATCCCATTATACAAAACCTTGATATCATTAGGCACAGTCAAAGCTGATCACTACTAAACTGTTTTACCATGCTATGCTGTGCTATACCATACTGTACTATAGCACCGACCCATGAACACATTAAACAGTTACCAAGAAAGCAGTGGTTTGAAACAAACTTCCAACAGTAGCTTTAATTTTGCAGTAGAAATACAATAATTCCATTTATTCTAATTTATGCTAAAAAGTGTTTTTTTTCTACTCATACCACACAGTGCAACCTCTTAATAATTATTCTTCAATTTTCGGTTCCAATCAGCTTATATTTTGTCCTAAATAACTTTCTCATGTTTTGAAATTTTAAAAAGGCAAATAAAATGAACATATGAGTAAGTGGACGAGATCTTCCCATTTTGGTTCCTGTCCGGGGAGTGTCAGTTGTCATATTGTGACATATCCTGACTGTTACGTAGGCACACATTTTGCAGATGTTAGTTTAAGGCTAGTGAATGACCACCTCAGTGCCAAGATATCTGAAGTGTGAGCTGTAGCTAAACCAGGTGCCTGTCAGAAGCGGAGGAAGCTCTGGAGAAGGTGTTCTTGTCAGCTAAATAGCGGGTCAGTTTAATACAGTTAAAACGGGGTCAGTTTGACACAGATAAACAGGGTCAGTTTGACACACCTGTCACCTGTCAGCTACGCTTGAAATTTCAAGTCGTCTTAATACTTCGAGAAGCATATTAAATATTCTGATTTTTATTTGAAACTGAAGACTGAGGGTAATTCACCGAAAAAATCATCATGATGACCTGTTATATAAGGGGGAAAAAATCAAGAGGTACACTGAATATGTAACAGGAGAGAAGGGTCTCAAAGACAAGCCTTTCAATGAAATTCCTGCTGTCAGACTCCGAGATGTATGGGGTCCAGGAAACTGTCAAAGCGACAGAACAATTTCACTCTTTCCAAAGTGGCATAACTGGATATTTGGATCCGCGTAAAGGGAAATGCCTGTGCTTACATGATAAAAGTTACAGTATCACCTCCGCTTGCCCAGGCAAACAAAGGCTCATATATAACATGTAAAGGTTGCCCAGTACATTGTAATTACATATCAGAATCTTTAATAATGTGTCCTTTTATGTTCCATATTTGTTAAATATTCTACAGATTTTTTTCTCAGCATACACAATCCTCTCAGCCTGTAGTTAAGAATTAAGCATAATTTTCAAAAACAAATATTTTTGACATCTTGATTTTGCAACATAAATTCTCTTTGTAAAATGCTATTGCAACATATGTTGATATGTTACTACTGTACATTTGCATCATAGTTGCTGAGTGAGAGCGTCTGTTAAACAGTGACATAATATAACAAATGCCAGTAGCCCGAAATCAAGTAAATCAAATAATTTAACGGCTTATTTTTAAATGTGCTGATCAAATCTACAACACTGGGGAAAAAGGCTATTTGACTCTCATATTTATGTTATCAAGATCCCTGAGGCAGTTCTGGGTATACAGTACGTGACACCGTTTCCTTTTTTATCTGTAATACTAATAATTGAAAGCATTTTTTAGAAATATAACCGTTATGATGGTTAGTGGTGAATTTCAGTTACATGTTTATATAGTCCTGCCTTCTACAATGACGTAGACTTTGACTTTTGCGCATTCAGACTCTCAGCACCTGAAATGCATTCGATCAGCAA
The DNA here is from genome assembly GCA_015163995.2 of Mormyrus lacerda. NCBI lineage: Eukaryota > Metazoa > Chordata > Actinopteri > Osteoglossiformes > Mormyridae > Mormyrus > Mormyrus lacerda. The sequence goes on along the minus strand of JAABNX020000021.1, from coordinate 24,051,317 downwards.
AAACAGCAGAAGGCAGGAGGTACCGAAATGAGGGGTGGTGCGGCTGTAATTGCCAGCTTTAAGCTCTTCACGCTGAACTGAATGAGACATGCTAAATTCAAAGTGTAATTCTAGGCAGGTCGAATTTGTAACTTTTCAATCAGAACAAACTTGCTTGATTGAAGAGCGTTCCGGAGAGAGTGATTTTTAGACATGCACACTTCACCGAATGGGCTGCCATGGCGATCGCACGGCAACTTTTGACCTTCAACCGTAGGCACATCCTCCGTCAACAGCATCTCATCAGCAAAAAAAAACCTTGACTTATTAAAAAGTTTCATCAAAGTGACATAAGGGGATCATGGGGGATCGATGTGTGAGAGGCTGTCTATTGGTGGAGCTATGGCAGTCGAGCATGGGCGAGGTGCCAGCCCATCCAAGGCACACAGCCATGCCAGAACCCTGAAGGGTGTGCCCTTTTTCCAAGGACACGTGAGTAATTAGAGCCGCACAGTATTAAAGCGGGGCCCAACTGGGTCCAGCGTGGCTCTGGTGGCACACAGAACAGCTCAGTGCCATACAGAATGGAGCCGGAGTGAGTCAACCCTACGGTGGCAAAATTCAATGCATTAAGAAAACACAATTAAGGGGAAAAAACAAGAATATGAAGCACACAAAAACACACACAAAATAAAGATACAACAACATCAATAATAATAATAATTATAATTATTCTCAGTGTGTTGTGTTTTGCACTTCAAAGCCACCATACAACAAAATATATTTTGGTTATTAAACTGTATGTGCTCAAATGGCTTATCAGACTTAAAAATAGGATTCTTATTCAGCTCTTAAACACCTTTTCTAATTACCTGTGTGTGAGTAAATGCAATATTTTCTAAACATTGTATTTGCTTTTTAAACTAAGGGAAAGACCAGCGCTGGATCTGCTTCCGTGTGGGATGCCTGGGGGGCACAGGGTTCGCTTAATAAGGTCTGATGGTGTATGACCGTCGCCCGGGCCTGCCAGATATTGCATTTGCATACGGTCTGCCCATGACTGGGTGCACATGTGGCTTTATGGGGAGACGGGATCTAACAGACTGATACACAGAGTTTGACATGCCATTTGCGCATGTATCTCACTGTAATGGGTCTTGTCATCATACATTACGCTAACAGTATATAGAGAAGAAGTGTCTTCAGGTTAAAGTGCAGACTGGAGAATATCAGAAGGAATAGGGAGATCTTTTGGCATGAAATTAAATGCAAATTAATGTTTATATAAAATATCATTCATATATTGCTCTTTTTTCATAGTTTATGGTGAATATAGTATACATATCATCACCAAACAGTAACAGAAACTGACAGGTCAATGATCTTCGCATTCAGATTGAAGTTCAGTGCATCAGTCAGACCTCCTTTAGCGGCTGACTGTAGACGCTGTTTTGGGGTGTGATGCACCATTCTCTCCACTTGCATTCCAGTATGAGGTATGATCCCCCCAGGAGACTGAAAACCCATTAGTAAGTGCAGAATTAATCTTTAAATGGATTTTAATTACTCATCCACGTCTACGAAGCACTGTCTGATGAACATCATTGTGAGGTCAGCAATATCACTGCATGGAACCAATGACTCATTTATGAATGAGCAAAACAGAAGAGGGGGTGGATTCCTCCCACCAGCCTTATTGTCTGATCCTGACTTTAATGGTGATGAAGTCTGCTCTTGTTAGCAAGGCACCCCCCCCCCTTGCCATTCTTCTCCTGGTGGTTGGCACAAGCACATTCTGGGCATTAAGGGGACCATCTACATTCTGAATGGTTCCATCTTTAAATTGAGAAATGACCTATAAGAGGACTTCTCTTTACATTAAGGCACTTAATCGATATATATTAATCATTGATCTTGTATTTGAAATGTGATTTTGCATGGTGCAATGCTCTTTACGCAAAAAAATACGCTTCCAGATACACTTATTGTGGACTATTCTGTTTCATTCTACCTATGCTTGCATCTTTGGCTGAACAGAGCATGCACATATTGTGTTTTTGCTTTTTCTTTGAATAGCATTTTGTTACAAGTATAGTAATGTACAATAATATTGTCACAGACAAAGAGTAACAAGCTTTAGGGAAGAAAATGTTTAGAAACTCTGCTGAAGGATAAGGGTATTTCCTTTTCCTTCTGTTCAATTCAAAGATTAGGAAGTAACTGTAGAGTAGAGTATTTTTTCATAATGATACAGGACACACTGAAAAGTACATCAAATGTGTAATGTGCTTCATTTGTTGCCCTCCATGGTCTTTCATTTAAAACTATGCTAGTCTGTGACATTTTTTTGTACAAAAGGCCAGAGTACACCAGTCCATGCAGCATTACGTCCACGTGTTCAATATGTCGCATTATATCCATTTTTAAGTATAGCAGCAATACCATAATTAGTATGACCTACAGTAACATTCCTGTCTGTTGGTCCTTTTGTTTTGAGATAAATCTTAAATGCAGCAGACATTTTTAGCAAATAACTACCTCCCATATGATTCCCTGGCTGACTAGCCTGGTAGAGCAATGAATCATGGTACCAATAAGGCTTTTCATATTGCTGCCATGGATGTATGACAGTTTCAGGTATATCACAGAACTGTCCCTTGCACAGCAAGCTGTGATTTAATTATGCTCGGAGAGGTCTGTGTGGCATTTCAAACTGCAGCTTAGTTAAGCGTAGAAATTTGACTGCCCAGATCCAAGCTAGATAAGCATAGAAATTTGACTGCCCAGATCCAAGCTAGATCAGGTCTCTTCAAAGTTCCCCCTGCTGATTGCTTGGGATTGAAACTTCTCTTAAATTGTGTTTTGTAGGGAGATATGAATCTTGTTTTTCTCTCTTATGCCAGTGCTACATAAATCAATCGCATTATTTACACTAAGACAGGCATTTTCTTAAAAAACACAGTGTGTGGTCCCTCTCAGATTCTACCAGGAAAATATTGAATGACGGCATGAACTGAGTTTCCAAGCTAAGATGTGTGAAGTGGCAGCAGAGAGCTAAGCCTGATGTAGCGCCCATAAACCGACAACCTTTCGAAATGCCTCAGAAATTCTGCTATTTTAACATGCTACTATTGGGAAAAAGCAAGATTTCCCTTCCTGGGTAATTGGAAAGAATATTGCACAGGTAAAGTTTAATATCATCTTATGAGGGGTCCGTTTTACTCGAATGGTCAGTACATGAAATTTCTTTTCTCCATACCACCATGACACTAAGATGACTCCTGAACACTTTTTGCTGCTCTTTTAATGCAATTTGCAATTCACTCTAAAAGCAGAATAATTGTTTTTATCTTGCAGACTGTGAGAGACTACAAGAAGACTATTCAAGGTCATCCAAAGTTTCTTGCCTAACCCCACTCTTTCAGGCTACCAAAAACGAGGACAGAAATGCAGATGATTTAAGAAATCTTAAATTATTTGGACATAATTACAAGAGTTTAAAGGAGAACTTGATTGCATGCTGTATTTAATAGTTTATAATAACTTATCAATTAGACACATGTGTATAGTGTTATCAGTTGGGACTTAAATGTGATTTTTATCATAAAAGTGACTTTTCATTGTAATATTCACATACACATTCTACAACCATTTATCAAGACAGGGTTACACGATGCCCTAGAGCCTATCTCAGACAGTGTAGGGCAAAAGGCTGGGACACACCCTGGATGAGATATTACACACACACTCACACCAGCACAAACACACACATACACCGACATACACACACACTGGTGCACACACACACACATACACACACATAAGCACCGGTGCGCACACACACACGCACCGACCCGCGCACACACACATACACTGGCGCAAACACACATACGCAGATGCAGCGGCGTACACACACACACATACACACACAACCTTGGGGGTTAAAAGCAGTGGTGCTACCCAAAGAGGCATCACACAGCTGCATGTCACTGAAATGTTTAAATTCGCTTGGAAGGTTGTGGAGTTTGTCAACCTTTGGAAATGCGACCAAGGCAGGGACCCATGTCTGAATAACTGTCTCTCAGCAAATGCGGCATTTGGTTCAAAATGACGCAGAATTAAGTAGCAGTTAGTGGCTTTCTTTACCTTCTTAATGCTGATTTGGGAATTAACAACACACAGCTGTGCATCACCATATGTATCAAATTCAGAAATCACGAAGTGTGAAATGAAGGGTAATTGGAGTGCAATTGATTATACTAATTGCACTGTATAATTAAATCAGCCTCACTTAAAATATCCACAGAATCCAATTATAAATGAGGTATTACTCATTGTATGAGGCTGTTTTTTTTGTGTTTGCAGTGATTACATCATTATTATTATTATTGTTATTATTATTATTTATCATTATTATTATTATTCATCATCATTATTATTATTATTTAGTAGTAGTAGCAGTACTAGTAGTAGTATACAGCTAGGAAAAAAATGCCTTTTGTGCTTTTTTCTGTTGGGCATCTAGAATTTTCCTTGTGCTCTCCTGGGGTAATAACGCGTCCTTTATGCAGCTTGTGAAAGTCTACCGCTTGCACACAGGACAGCGTTTGAAATCCTGTATCAGCACATAATTCCTTTACGGCGAGGTTGTGTCTAAGCTGCTGATATAATGAGCCTTTATACCTTATTCTGCTTCTAACACGATTTGTATCGGCGCCCTTGCTGGCGGTCATTAGCACGCCTCATATTGCCATCTCGACAAATGACAAGTTCCACCGTGGCTCTCACATGTCATTTGATGACAGCGCCTATGTTTTCAGGCACTTCCTGAAATGCTTTGTGTGTGTGCTTCCTATGTGTTTTTTTTATTACTCGTCAGAGCCATCTGATTGGCTCAGGGCTTGGGCCTCAGACATTCCATACGATCCATGCAAACGGCACTTAAGCACGTGAACAAATGAAATCGAAATCCAAACTCCACTGATGTACATAACAATTTAGATAATAGGCATTAGAGAGATGACAGGTGCTGGTGAGCCATATAGAATTCGCCCACTTCGTGCTAATCCTGCTCCACAGTCATTGGGGCATAACGGCCACAACGGTAACTTTTAAAAATGAATCAGTTAATTGTATCCATTCACATCTCTTACATTTATTATGCCGTTTCTTCCGTCACAATTAACTGTGAACGGTTGTTCCTACCATATGAAAACAGAAAGCGTTTTTTGTCTTAAGTGCTTAATTAATCCCTTCTGAGATGACACTATTATAAGCCTTAGATACCAGTTCGGTTGCATGAACGCTGGAGAATGGAGGCATGTTATAAAGTGAGTCCTGCTGAAGAGGAGTTTCATGACTACATATGAATATCAGCCAAAGTCTGTTGGTTTGTGGCTCCTCAGTTTAGGCCTCGGTGCCTGTGATTGGATGGTCACCAGTCTGAGTCCAGTCTTCAGCTAAATAGTTGCATTTCCCTAACCCTAACCCAAACTCTCTCTCCCCCCCCCCTTCCCCAGGGCTGCCTGACAGATGGATGACCCTGTGCTCAAACCCCAATCTTCACACTCAAAAACAAGCATTCTGATGTTTCTGTACTTGTGTACTTCAAATGCTACATATAACATTATTTTAAAACGTGCATCCTGAAAGATCAGTTATTGAATAAATAAACTTACGCAGCACTTTCTCTTATTCAGAATACATTGTATGCGTGACAGTGATGCTCCTATAAGACTTTCTTGAATGGTGTGGCTGCTAATTAATACTGAGCCTTGTTATTCCTCTGGTGCAAATTGCATTGATGAATGGTTATAAAGATGTGCTCCGTGTGCAGATCATCTCTGGGGCTACATGGCACTGCATAGGATTAATCAGTCTGAATCAGCACGTGAAAACAAAACGCAAATAGGTAAACATGGAGTCAGAACACTTATCATTTTCACTGTTATCTACACAGACAACCCCATCAAAATGCACATGTAAATTAGTTAATCTGTTAGACCTTTGCCTTTGTGACACTTCTCCTAATCTCAGCCCCAAGATGACAGTTTTCGAGCACAGTTCAGTAAAAGAGATGATATACACTTTGATGCCACAAAGCTATATAACTTATCCTTAGCCCTAGATAAGCTTATGCACTATAGTACATATTAATTTTGATATGTCAAAAAATCATTTGAAGAGTAAGCACCAAATGTGAACACATGCACATACTTAGCTGCATTTTTCATCAGGGCCAGGTTAGACCAGAGTACAATTTGGAATGATTAACCATCCTCCACTTACTCATTCATTCATTCATTCTTTCATTGTTTCATTTTCCATACCTGCTTGTGGTTCTGGAGCCTATCCTGGGAACAATGGGCAGGCAACAGTGAGCCAGGATGAGGTGCCAACTGGTTACTGGGAACACACGCCATGTTGGAAACCGGATTCGCTAATAAAAATTTAATCAAATGAAGAAGGCACCAAAATAAAGTTCTACTTGTAGTAACATAAAGCATGAAATCTTCAAGATATGCTCTAATTTTAAACATCTTATTTCCATAATGACACCGATATGCAATGTATCTGTATAGATCTGTTGCGTGTAGTATGTTTATCTGCTAACTGCTAGCCGCTAACTGCTAACAGTATGCGCTTCTTTTGCAGTCTCGTGCCACATGAGCACAGCAGCAGGCCCCAAGCCCTTGTCATGCTGCGTTTCCAGGTCACGGGGGCGAGTGGCAGGGCCAATCAGGCAACATGGCCGGCCAGCTGAGCACGTTTGTTTAATGAGAGTGACGATCACACGGGCAATTCGGACGGCGCGGCGTGGCCTCACGGTGACAGCAAGCCTCCCGTCACGTCTGAGGACAGGACATGGGTGGGGGCTGGTGGTTAGTAGAGGGGGTGATGATATTGACTGTGTCCCTTGTCTGTCACCAGGTCAGAGTTGGGCAGGAGATGACAGTTTGCTTTTGTCAGGATACATCACTTTAGCACTGTCGTAAAATCCCCGGGACGGACCCGTCTGTGAGTCGCTGCTGTCGGGTTGCCATCGCCTGCCAGTGCAGGAAATGCCCCTCTGCCGTGATCTGGAGCTGTGGAGATGGGTAAACGGCACCGATGGCCTCGGGTTCCTGCTGGAAACGACACTGCGATATGTTTCCAAAAACAGGCAGAACTGCACTGAGTAGGTGTTGATCCACATTTACATTTACTCTGTGGGCATCGCATGAGTTGCATAACATCAGTCTCTGGGGGCCTTGCTCTGTGTACTTGTACTGCGAGGGACTGAAGTCATTACAGTTTACATTGATCACAGTGTAATATGTTGGGCCCTCAAATATTTAGCTTGTGCGTGCATGAGAGTGTGTGTGTGATATGTTAGCAAGTGCGTTTGGGGGCGTCTGAATATTGGAAAGCTAACTCTCCACAGGTTTATCCTACCCCAGAGCTAAAGGGGAAATGCTGGAAAAACACTGTAAAACCATTTTCAAAAAATTGCAATATTAGGGCGGCCATTGCTGAAAACATTATGTAATTGCTTCCATAAACGGCGAGGAACAGGCAGCACCCCCTGCACAGATGTTACATCTTTGACACGCGTGGTTTGCAAATATGTGTAAAGCAGTTATTTTGGGGAGGTGGGTGGCTTTGCGTCACTATTATCTAAAACAAAATGACACATTTTGTCCTTTTTTACTGAGTGTATGTGTGTCCCTAAACTGACTGACATATTGATGTCTTTTGAAGACTCTGCTTTTCAATCTCCACTTAAAAGTTTCATTTTCTGTAGCCCTGGGCAGACCGAGGCTCCATAAATTAAGGAAACTGCACATTTATCACGCACATTAGTCTAAGATGTTTCACGGACGTGGGCAGGAGCCAACGTCATTTCTTAATAAGCTGAAGTCTCCCTGCCGTATCCGTAACCGGCCGCCGACTTGCAGGGTGGCTTGGGCGTCGCTTTACGCAAAAAAAGCAAATTTGCATTTTTAATGGGTCGGTGTTCAGAACTGAGGCGCCGGGGATGTGATTTACAAGTCAGGCAAAGCGAATAACGGTCCCCCGCAAGCTCGGTGCTGCTTCCTGTCAATTTACTACTGCACCCTGTGCCGCCAAACGGCAGCGCAACTGAATTCAAGCCGATTGTGGCATCATTACGCCCATCAAACATGTCTGAGCAGAGAGGGATAAACTCTGAATGGCTAAAGGTATATTCTGTATTATAGAACGTTTCTGAAATTCACCAGTCATACATTACTGCTACTGTCATGTTGTTACCATCTGCAGAAAGGTTACTCGTATCTGCTGTATAGTGTACCTAAGCTTTTACATTATTAATACCCTCTTATGGGTCTTCAATCATCACAACAATGAACATGCCACTGAGATGCCAGGAAGCCCGGACAGAAGATGGGACATTCTGCTGAAATGCTGTGTCTGTGGTCGCCAGGAGTCAACACAAACTTGATGGCAGTGAATAATAATAATAATAATAATAATAAAAAAAAAAATGTGCTTACTTTCCTGAACTATAAGGACACATGTAAATGTGCACACAAACCTGGCAGATTTCAAAGCCCCAGCATCTAACCACAAGATGTCTAAGTGCCAGAATTCCCGAGCAGTACAGCACCATGCATGACGACAGACTCACGACTATTAAATCAACGGGACGAAGCCAAGTAGTCGACCCACGTGCGTGTGCATTTAACAGATGGAAATCGAGCTGTTTTGCGAGCCACGTCTTTAAATACTTCATTTGAATTTTGAGAATCGGGGGTTCCTGGGCTAGAGCTGCAGAAAGGTTTATAACGGCAATGGCAAGAGCTGCAAACAATGGCCGCAGTTTGTCTCCCCCAAGCTTGTTTTGAACCTTAATAAGCAGAGCTGATGCTCGTCTCCAGGATGTGAAGGGTAGAGAAAATGGCATTCTTACACTTCAATTTCACGCACATTTCCTTTGTAACTAATGAGGGCCTTAAATATGGTGCCAGACCTGCGGGTTGCGCTGTTGACATTTTCAGACACAACAGCACCTTGTCATTTAGCATGAAGAGCTCCCACCTGCACAGCACTTGTAGGACAGGCTGACGAGGAGCATATTCAGCAGCCGAACCCGCTCTTCGCCAGCGAGGGGCCGCATGCTACTTCGCTCTCTCCTGGCTGCCAAACAACCGATTGGCGCCTTTAGCTATTCTTCTCATCGGACGAGCATTTTAATTGTTAATCCATGTAAGGCAGTTTCACATTCATAAATGAAACATCATATTCAGCATAGATGAAGCGCAAACATTTTCTTTATGACATAACATGGATGTCAAGGCTAATTATTGAGTTATGAATAAAATCACGAAACTAACGTTTCCTTATGTTCTTGCATACAATTACTACTCGTTTCTAGGATGCGGCTTGGTGTCCGTATACCTAGGAAGATGGAAGATGTTCAGGTGTGTTTACATTTGCACATAAACATGTATTATTGTTCTTATGGGGGTTGGAATATCACATGTAAAAATGTGAAATGAAAGCCAATAGCTGCCAAAGGGGAAAAAACTGAGCCATATGTAAAAATCGGCATACGTCACGCGCCCATTTCTCTTTTCCAAATGGCACCTATTTACTTTGAGCTCCTGTGTCACAGGAGGTAATCATTCAAAGAAATTGAGACAGTTGACTACCAGGGTTTAAGACTACAGACAAGAGGCTGAATTATGGGTTTTGGAGGATGTTACCATATTTTAAAATGCTCAGTACAAGGATGCAATCTACACAGATGTCAATGGGCGTGTCAGAAAGTAACTTCATGGGAGTTCAGGAGTATTTTCTATAAATGTCACTGAAGGAAGGGATGTATTACATTTCTCCAGTGTGTGCAAATGTACACATATGCATGAATATTCTGTGTATACAGTGTATACAGACTCTGCGTAAGAGTAACTATAGTATCGGTAATAATTCTGTTAATAGAAATCAATTGTGCATATGTATGGAACCAGCAATAAGTATATTCCATGTGCAGGAGTGAGTAGAGGAGTGAACGTATTGCATGTGCAGAAGAGAGTCTTTATCCACGATACAAGAGTAAATATGGCCTTTGTATGTGGAACGATAGTGACACTTTGCACTTGCTGTTGGTGAGACGCTCAGATGTGGAGGGCTCCTGGCTCCTGCCCGCAGCACAGAAGCTCATCTCCAGCCGTGCCGTGATGGGATGGCCGTCAGAACGTTGTAATCTCAGCACTTATTACCCGACAGACATCAAGGACAATTTCATTTTAATGTGCTCATAAGCCACAACACACTATGGACACGACTGTGAGTCTGACACACACAAATATTTTGTGTCAAAAAAAACAACATTTTTAATGCTTCAGTAGAAAAAAGGTTATATGGATTCATATAATGGGTGCTTCATTGTCAACAACAAAAACAGGGGCACAGAGTGCATAATAATGTCTGTGCTGTTTACATGCCAATATTTTACACATAGAGTTTTATATGCTGTCAACTGTCAGTTACTGCAAATTAACTTTCAGAAACGAAGCGGAACTGTCAGTCAGTGTGCTGGTAACCATGGTTACGTTTCATACCCAACGAGATAAAGCCGCGTAATGGAATTATGGGAGAACAATTAGAACAGAAGAAGTTAACAATCAAAAAGGACATTTTACAATATGAAACAACCAAGAGTGCTTATAAATAAGAGGTTACTTCGTGGAATGCCTTAAGCTTAATAAAGTAACATCTTTTGTACAAATATTTAGGTTTCATGTTTAAAGAGTACAGTACACGTTTGTACTAGATTTTTAACCCTTTGAGCACAAGGCAGGAAAAAAACTGATGTATTTCCTCTCATTTGATCAATAACATTATAAAACTATTGTGCAAAACAATTTTTTTGACGTCTTCAAACATTGTGCACCAAGAGATAACCATAATCCTCTTAAATTAACAATATAAAATGATGCATAATTTCAGTCAGAACTGATATATATATTTTTATATACATTTTTACATTGACCTGAATTCAAAAGGCCCCTGATTTAAAGGAAAATGAAACTACAGAGGCTGCAAATTGGAATTTTGCTTAGCAATACAAAAACCAGGACAGCTGCAAATGCTTATATTCTTGTTTTTGCTGTTACATTCAGTCTTTTGCCAATTGTCAACAAAAAAAACCCCTCCCCCTATCATACTGGTTTTGAACTTGGAGAAGAAGTTCTTAGCCGTACTCAGAGGGTTAAATATTAGATGCTGGGTCCAGCACACTTTAGTTGCATTTAAAAAAAGTGCACTAGATTTTATTATAAAATGCATAACTAAACTGTCCATTAATGCATGCAGCTTGTTACATCTGTAGAATGTGGGAAAAAAGAAATATAAAATTAAACCAAGTTACACAAACTCTAACAAATACCTCTTCATTTTAAACATTCTTTTTTTTTTAACCTTCATCTTTTTCCATTTTCAGTAGCTGATTATACAGCACCTCCATATTAAACACTGTACAATTATTAAATAAATTTTAAAATAAAGAGGGGAGAAATGAGGCCAGAGTCTCCTTTGGAGATAAATTGACATGAAACAGTAGTTATCTCCGTGCAGATTTATTTTACTGCACGTTGTTCTCCTTTCAAAAAAATGACACTTAAAAGGCTCGAGGGAGCACATGGAGTCCTAGGCCAGCTCTACTGCTTTTCAAGCTCACACACATACAAGAGGTGATCTTCAGGAGACTTCCCGTGGGTTTTGCTGAGATGAAGTTTGACGGCATGCTTGCTCGCAAAAGTCCGGTTGCAGAGCTTGCACCGGTACAAAGTGCCAGTGGCCTCCTCCTCCGGGGGAGAGGAGGGGGAGGAGAACACTTTGTCGGGCATGCCCTTGGCATGCCGTGTGATCTGGCTGCCGAGGTGCTCGCCTGACAGCTTGGCCAGATCCCTCAGCCTGAAGCCCAGGTGTGACTCCAGGTGGCTAATGTATGTGGAGGGAGTCCGGATCTGGGAGGCACAGTCGTTGCAAAAGAACACCGGGTGGCCCGAATCGAGATTCTTCAGGAACTTGGTTCCTCCTGTCCTCCTCAGCTGGTACTTGACGTTAGCCAACCAGTGGCTGATGGTGGTCATGGAGAGCCCTGTGAAGCGAGAGATGTGCATCCTCTCCTGGGGGCTGAGGTCTGACATGATGAATTTTCCATCAGACGTCTGCTGCAAGCTTGCAGCAAACTGGGCCTGCAGGATCAGAAGGTGCTGAGGGTTCCAGTTGGACTGCCGGCCCTTGCGTTTTTGGGCCAAAGAAATCTCCTCGGGCTCCTCCAAGGTCACGCCCTCCACATCTGACCTCTCAGATACACTTGTAGGTGTGGAGGATTTCGATGCATGGCTTTCCGTCAGGTTCCTCAACATGTCGGAAATGTCAGACAGAGCATTCTCACGCAGAGGAGAACTTGATACGAATGACACAACTGCAGATGCCGTACCCGTTGTCACAGTAGATGAGGGAGAGGCAGATGACGATGTCGAAGTGGATGACAGGAGAGCTGAACCCAAAGCGCTGTTTTTGTCACTCTTGCCTTTCGTCAAATCTATCGGCTGGTCGTTGTTGACGTGATAGAAGTAGCGGTCCAGGGGCTCTGATTTTTTGGTCTGTGTGGGTGGGGTAGCGATGGCCGCCTTTTCTGCCAGGCTGTTGTTCATTTTGAATAGCATGCTCATGGGATCCAGGGCTGGCAATGCTGGTTTAGCAGCTTTGCCCAAGTGGACGTTCATTACGGACTGCAGTGCACTTAAGGGGTTGACAAAGGGCTGCTCTGGAGGGTGATCGGTTATAATGGCGGTGCTACTGGACAAAGCGGAGGCTGGGAGCTTTGTAGAGTCTGTCCCATTTTCGAGGGACACCTTTTGAAGGTTATCGCTTTTCAAGTCCTTGTGACCGCTGCCATTACTCTCTGGGGTCTTAGCCCTCTTCTCTTTGGGGGAGTCCCCTCTCTCACATTCCCCACCCTCGCTGCTGCAGGGCGATGGTGCTGCTTGTCTTAAGGGTGATGCCTTCACTTTACGGTCCTTCATCTTCTCCTCCACTTTGGCCACTTTCTCTGTAACCTTCTTAACTAGTTCTTCCATTGCTTGGAAGTTGTTTTTTGGCAGGGGAGATGTCTGTCTGCTGGGTGGAGGGACTAGGGGCTGACTTTTGTTGGGGAGCAAGATCTCTCCTCCATTAAAGATGCTTTTCAGTGGGGAGTTTTTCCCTGAGGCACCCAGGGATAATTTCATTATGTTAGGCAGTTGGTAGGCAGCATGGATGCTGGTGTAACCCCCCCAGCTCGGGGCACCGTTCTGAGCTTTATTGATAGCTGACGTTACGGTGTTTTCCAGTGACTTCAGGATGTCAAAACCACCATTTGGACTCTCTTCCAAGTCTTCTTCAGTCAGGTAATGGTATTTCGAGGAGATGTCAAACTTCTCTTCTTCCTCATATAGTGTTGTTTTGTCTTTCTCTCCAGCCTCCTTGCTGCATTCCACCTCTTTCTCCTCCTTCTTTATCTCCACACAGAGTTTAGGGGAGGTGCTAGAAGGCGGCGGCACAGGTGGCGGAGAGAACGTGGTGGCTGCCAATGGCACAGACTGAACTTTCTCCTTAGTTGGTGTGACTGGCACCGGGGTAGGAGAGGACTCCATGATAGGCTTACCTTTCTTGATAGCTGAGTTAGTCACCTTAATGAAGTGTCCTGTCACCATCATATGGGCTGTCAGTTCCTGCAACGTGTCATGGGAGCTCCCACACTCCATGCATTTGAGTATCTGGGACTTCCGTGATTCAAATTGCCAGGCATAGCTGGCACCATTCTGGTGCCCGTAGCGGTTATTGGGCGTAATGTAGGGGTTGGAAGCTTTCTGCAAGGTGTCACTGTGGTCTGAAGGTTTCGGTGTACCGGCAGAGGATTCTGGGGAACTAGGCAGATCCAGCTCGATGGGTGCTCTCTTCCGGGTGTTTGGGATTATTTTAGCGGCCATGGGGGCCACGGGCTCTTTCAGAGGCACTTTCTGATAGTGTTTAGTCTTAATCATATGGACACTTAGGTCCTGCAAAGACTCAAAGGAATGGCCACAGTACATACATTTAAGAACCTTCTGGGCGTCCTCTTTTCCTTCCATCTCCAGCAGTGAGCGTTTGCGCGGCTTGGACCAGCGCTTGGTGCCGTTGCTGTCGGTCTCGTGGTTGTCGTCGCGGTAGTGCCCGGTTTCATTCATGTGCACCGTCAGCTCCACCAGGGTGTCGTACGCAGCACTGCAGTCCTTGCAGCGGAACTTGCTGGCACCAGTGAATATGGAGCCGTACAGCTTGGTACTCTGGCGGTACAGCTGCACGGTGCTCAGGAGGTTGGGTTCTGGGTGTTGTCGGTTCTGGGACACCTGCTGGAGGGTCTTGGCTATGGCAGACTGGTGCCAATCATAGCTTCCGCTGCCACAGCTGCTGCTACTGCTGCTGCTGCTGCTACTGCTGCTCCTCTGCTGCTTCTCTGCAGCCGGATGGGTGAGGTTCAGATTGAGGGATGACCAGTAGGAATTTGTCAGGAAGCTAGTGTAGATAGCCTTCATCTGCTCCAGGCTGTCTGGGCCAGACGCGACCTCATCGCTGGTCACTGGCAGCGCCTCTTTGACCACCTCCTCCTCATTTTTGATGGAGGCACTCTCGAAATCCGACATACGGTCACTAGACTCGCTCAGGTGTGACTCGCTGTCCATTTCATGGCTGGAAAACTCAGCGACAGGAGAGTCCTGGTAACATGGGGGATCTTTCATGGGAGAGTCCTTCTCTGAAGACCTGTACTTTACAGGGGGCTCCTCATCCACAGCACAGTCATCTCCGTCCATATCCTCGTCTATTAATGCAGCCTCCTTCAGTTCTTCAGGTACATAGGCTGAAACACAGGAGAACCCAATTAGAGCAAACTTGACTGGATGACAAATGCCCGCTTTACAATCTGCATAACACTCTAAAATACCTTCAATGAAAAAATATCAAGCCTGTTTATGTTCTGCAAATTACAGGTAAAACAATCAGTCAGAATAATTCATTTAATGTATTTTGTATCATTTACATTTATATTTATCAGTGTTTTCCTTGTAGGGTCCTTAAAATGTGAAAAATTTCCTTCATCACATATAAATAATTTGACATCTTATCCTTCTCGAGGGACGAAAGAAACAGACTTGAAATTAAAACTACATTTGAAATTAATGAGAACATTCTGGAGGTGGCATTTGTTTTTAAAGTGATAAATTGGTTACATCAACCTCAGAGAGAACAGCTCCTGTCTGTCAACTAATGTCTTACCATGCTTTTGACTCTAATGCACTCCCTAAAAAATGCCATTTAAATTAAGCTTGTGTTTTACAGATCCAAAACTGGAATCCTCACGAGTAAAATGAAAGTACATAAGATCTGAACAGCAAGCCCCTCCAAACATCATGCAAATATGTTAACTTAAGAGATTAGGATGTTGGTGCGGCGATTCTTTAGCGGCATTACTGAGGTTCGTTGGAGGGTAACAATTAGTTTCATCTTCAGAATATGTACTGAAATATAAAATTGCATAAAATACTAAGTCTTACATCAAAAGCCATCTTCAAAATTATAATTATTTACATGTGTGTGGAAATATTTAATTATAAGTCTGAAGAGAAAAACTGGATAAAAAAAACACACAATACTAAATTTATGAGTAAAAGAGTTTAAATGCCAACAGAGTGGGCTGATCACATGGTGCCCTTTGTGCACACGTGCAGACACCCAGCAGCATCCCGGCTGCCATCTGCTTTGAATCAGCTAAAAGGACAGCTGTTTAAGAGAACAATGATCTCGCTGACAAAGCAGACAGACCCAAACAGGGCTCAAATGAAAACGAAACACTCCAATAATTCAAGTTATTATAACAAATAAATTTATACAAGTGTAGGTGATGGACTCAAAAAATCCCATGGAGCTAAATGATTTGGCAAAGCAGACACTAGAGTGCCCCAGGACAAAACTAGGTTTGGGGGCCAATAGATTTGTGCATACAAGCACAGAGAAAGTAAAGTAAACACCCACCCCCCCTCATACATAGACCACACACACACACACACACACACACACATAATCCATCAAAGCATATAACCCTGCAGCATGTTAACTTTAGTTTTCTATTCTACAGTATAATTTTTCATATTTACACTATGAAGTTTCAGCAGTGTCGCTCATAGGACGCCAGCAAAGTTCACTGAATGAACTGGAGAGCGAGGAGGCGTTTCGGAAGAGAACCAGGAGGTGTCGAGTAAGAGGCGCTCTTCCGACGGCTCCATTTCAGGAGCGGTACTAGCTGTTGAATATTCTCATCCCTATAAATGTAGGTAATGTATGTCACAAATATTTAAAACATCAGAAACATAAATTAATTACTAATTGCATCCATTTCAGAGACAGATTATGAGTAAAGTCAATAAATTAAAGGTCAAACTTTTGCAGTTAATATTTTATCATCTTCTTGAGGTTTAAATTATTTTTGTCATTTCCGGTTTATTTTCAAAATGTTTCTAACCGTTTATTCATTGGGTGCAAATTTTACCCTGGAACTATAGGAAAATATAACCAGGACCAAAAAGAAAAAGGTTTTGGTAACACTTTGTTTAAAGTTGTCATCTAAAATGCATTAAATATAACGTCATTAGGAATAATAGCGGCCAGTATAAGGCTTTATAAAGCATTACAGCATGTTCCATTGGCATTACATTGTTGATTATAATACTTCATAAGCTCAAATGGAGCTCTCATCTGTGATGTACTACAGATGCCTTTGTAATGCATTATGATAGTTGGTGTAAGAATTAATAAAGTATTACAGCATCTTCTGTTAACAGTCACAAGGCATTACAATATTGATTATAATACTTCATAAGCTCCAATGAATCTCTCATCTAATCTCGCACTATAAATATTCTTCATAAAACTTCCATAATGCATAATTAACATGGCTATGATGTTAATATTAGTATAATGTTAATGTTCATGGTTTTTTATAAATCTTTGTAGCTGCTTCTTGAATGCATTATAATGTGTCATGAATGTGTTCATAGATTCTTATAGACATGACATTCATAGAAAGTGATACTGAGACTTGTGGAAAAGGATTAGGGCCACCATGAAAATATTATTTGTATTCTGACTTAAATGTTTATTTTTTTTTTCTAAAGTCAGAATTCTGACTTTAATCTCAGAATTCTGAGTTCAGAAAAAAAAAATTAAATTAAAGTCAGAATTCTGAGAAAAAAAAAAACAGAATTCTGACATTAAAGTCAGAATTCAAATTATATTTCCACGGTGGCCCTAATCCTCTTCCGTAAAGACATGTTTATTCCGAAACAGAATGAATCACAATTAGACTGTGCATATTTTACCATAATAACACGGTGATATTATTGTGTGCCGCTCTTTTTAGGTTTATGATGTCATAGAGAGTTTGGGAAGAGTGAGATTTCTTCTTAATTTTATGTGTTTCAAAAACCTTCTAGGGTTCTACAAAAGATCAGGAATGAAGCTTGTGGGGTGGAAGAAGTGATAATCACACCTGCTATAAATAGCATCAAACCACATTTATAATGCAATAGTACTCACCAATATGCCAGAAATTAATGATATTATCAGAGGGAAAATATATTCCATAACTGAACCTTATATATATATATATATATATATATATATATATATGTAAG
>JAABNX020000021.1:24014667-24025743 GCA_015163995.2 Mormyrus lacerda | reverse complement strand
CCCCCCCCCCCCCCCCCCCCCCCCCCCCCCCCCCCCCCCCCCCCCCCCCCCCCCCCCCCCCCCCCCCCCCCACAGAACTATCACCGTGGGAGAATCCCATGACATATCTTACGAGCTGAGATTTGCCAGCAGAGGCTTTGGGCAGTGAAGGGATCAGACTCTGTCGTTCGCCTAAACGCCGCCTCCCAATTGCCTCTGACCCGGTCTCCTCCGGCAGAGAGATTAGTGGGTGTGTATTTGTGTGTGTGGAGGAGAGTGCTACGTGCTGAAATTAAACACAAAAGGATGTAAACAGGATGCGTAATTAAGACAGTACCCAGCCAGACAACATGACTGCTGCATGACATAACACGTACGCGAGCCGAGTGGGGTTAGTGTGGAGGAGACGGAAAATATAGCAGGCGGAGGGAGGTGAGACGAGGGAATGCTGCAAGGGCTTTCGACACAGTGGAGTCCTACTCTCTCTCGCCGCGTAAAGGCGCGTTACGCATAAGGAGGAATTCATCCCATTTTTATAGTTTTTCCTCCGAAGCAAAAGGCCGGAGTCCTGTAATCGTGAATGACAAAAATCAGCCAATGTAACCTGTAACTTCGGTCCCCAAACATTTGCTCTTGTCCTTGTCTTCTAAAGCTTAAGTGGCCAGGATGGATAAATAGTGAGTTAGACAGATAGACAGACAGACAGACATAATTCAGACACAAGAAACAGCAGAATTTAACTTACGAAAGGGAGCAAAAAGGCCAGCCGTCGATCCGGTTGCATGTGGACACATTTTGCCTAGCTGGCCAAAAACTGACCAATGAGCAGACTCAGGAGACCACAGGTGCTGTCTAGATACGTCGCGAGTATGACAGGTGTACGCTATCCAGCAATCCGCATTCATCGAGCAGCTCCCTAACCTCCCCAGTGAAACACTAAGGCTCTTTTGCTATGCAGGAACAAAAATTTGTTCCCGCTCTTTCAAAACAGTTCATCACTTTGCTACAGCATTTCAATTATTTAATGCACTTGGTATTCATAATTATGTATCAAGTCTTACTAGACTTGGGGAAAAAAGAACCTTCTAAGAGAATGTATTAAATAACATTTACTTTACCTATTTCGCTGGGTCAGAATAATGTGACCAGGAGATTTTCTCATATTTCAAAGAAATGTTAAGCAGGTCCTATTAATGTTTGGGCAAAAATTATTAATGCTGTATTGAATTTTTTTTGAAGGATCACTTTACTTAAAAACAAGGACAAACAGGCACTGTAATATTAATACAGAACTGATTGATATATCACTTAAACAGACAGGAGATGTTTTTCTTTCTGCCAGTAAATCTGCAGGAAAAGTGCTTGCGAGATCAAGGCAAACTGGCATTTTTGTGCAGACTTTCCGGGTGTAATTTTCGCTCTGGGATGCAGTATCACATTTCCGCCTGCACAAAGGCCGGGTCTCACGTGGAGAGACACTCCACCACGTGAACAACCAGGGGCTCGATGCCCCGTTCCATTGTTTACACTGTTTTGTTTGATTCCCGTGGGCAGAATGGGGGGCAGTAAAGGAGGAACGGGGGAGCTAATATGAGACCGCCCCCCCCTTCTAACTGTCTTTCTTTCTAAGGCTTGTTCTTCAAATAAAAAAAGAAGTGTCTTAATACATATACTATAGGATGATAATAATGATACATTCACTGCCAGTGCACACTGTGGGCTTCAGATAATGTAGATTATACTTACTATACTGTAGATTTGCATTTCAGTCGTTTTTTTGATACACAGGGAAATATTTCAAAATGGCAACAGGGTCAGATCCTGGATGTATTTTGAGCTTAACAAGCTTTGAAGATCCGGGGATGAAATGCACCAGTTTTTAAGGCTTAATTAGTGCCTTAGACTAAGTGGAGCTGCCTTTGAATTCAATTACCTGCCGCCGGGATGGTGCCAGAGTGGCCTCGCAGCACAGAGATGTGGCCGTAAAAGATCAGCCCCACACCCGCAGGAGAAACGAAAGGCTGCCTTTGGGTGTGTAAACAGCCTGTTAGCCTTGGCGGTGCCGCCAATCACAGAAGCCTTGTGACTGAGGAAGATGCTTAACTCCTTCAACCCCTTTTGGTACCTGTGTGGACATCCCCCAGAGACACGACACCACGTGGTAGAATCTTTCAAAGACATACATGCCTACAATATTTTGCAGATAAACCAACTAACCACATTGATTTAATCAGTGGGCCAAATAACATGATTCCCATACACTCAGTAGCCACTTTATTAGCTATACCTAGCTAGCTAGCACTGGTTATGACGCACTTTTGCCTCCAGAACGGCCTCAAGGGTAGATGGGTTATGTACTTAAAGAAGCCTTTCTTTCCCATTACTGTTGTATTGAGCTGTTATTTTTGCACTTGTGGCCTTCCTGTAACCCTTTGGGAAAAATGTTTTTTAGATAGGTGAAATATTTTAAAATGTCAAGGCATGTCAGACTACCCCGAAGGTGGTTGAGAAGCCTCAGACTCCAGAGGGTTAACAAAGTCTGGTCATTCTCTTCTGACCTTTCTCATTAAGAAGGTGTTTTTGGTCATAAAAATGTCGCTGACTCGATGTTTTTGTTTGTTTGTAACACTGTATCTTTGTAAACATTAGACACTGTGGTACATGATAAATGCTAGGAATGTGGATGTTTCTGAGATAATGGAAATTCCATGTCTAGAACTAAGACATCTTAACCTTATTTATATTGAGTTTGATTCACTCTTCTGGAGGAACAGGCTACTTTTGTTAACAAGCAGGTGTCCCAAGACTCCCAAATATACTAAGTGTACATGACTGATAAAAGAAGAAAACCCTTACAATTCTTACAATCTCTTACAGTGAGAGAGACATTTTATTTGCAACTTCGCTCAGTGGTTGAAAGGGGCCCACAAGGTAACACTCCTCTGGTCATAGGTGATTTCAATGCGACCACTGGCGTTGACAAGGCTGGCTGTGAGGATTTTGTCAGTTCCATGGGTCTGGAAACTGTAATGAAAGTGGCTCCATGTTCCTTGATAAAAATCAAGGGCTACAGGTTGTAGATGTGGTACTCTGATACTGGTGGTGCACCGAAGGAGATGCTAGCTCTACAGAATTTACCAGTTTGTGAATTCTGACCACAGACTTGTTGTTGCTACCCTGAAGATTCACCTTACATCCAGCAGGCTACCACCTACTTGGAGAATGAGGTTGGACCTCTTCAGATTCCAAGATCAATCTGTTACTAATGAGTTTGCATGCAGTTTGTTTTGAGGAATTTGCAGACTTGGGTGCAACGGCCAATTCTAATGTGATGTGGGAGACCTTCTGTGACAAGACCCTGGTGGTTGCTGAGGGTTATGTTGGTGTTACCCGTGTTCCCTGAAGGAGGTATTTCATCTCGCAGGGCACCCTGGATATTAACAAGAGGAATTGCAGTACATGGCTTCATGGCAACTCCAGGCTGTACCGGGAACAGAGAAGGATGGCGGCAAGGGCCCTGAGGGCAGATAAGGAAGTGTTTGCTAGAGGAATCTATGCGCAAGTAACAAACCATCTATGGTCTAGTGACCCACATCCTGCTTATAGAGTAATCAAAGCATTATGAATATCCAAATCTGTTCCTGGGAGAGTCGCAGACAGGGTGGGTGATGGAACGGTCCTTATGGATGACACCTGCGGGGCCGGCTACTTTGAGCAGCTGTTTAAAGCTGATCCTTCAACTAGGACTTTGACCATCTCTGGGTTCACAGTTCTTGAGGCTGATCCTCCGATTAGCTGGGAAGCACCAAATCTCCCTGAGCTTACACAGGTGGTGAACCAGCTAGAGATAAGGAAGGCCACAGGGATCTGTGGTATCCGGGGTGAACTTCTCGGGCTGGTGGTATGGCTGTCCTCCTTCTCCAGGCTGGTGGTAAGGCTGTC
This sequence comes from Mormyrus lacerda, assembly GCA_015163995.2. Lineage (NCBI taxonomy): Eukaryota > Metazoa > Chordata > Actinopteri > Osteoglossiformes > Mormyridae > Mormyrus > Mormyrus lacerda. Next base: position 24,021,822 of record JAABNX020000021.1, on the reverse strand, counting down.
CTTCTTCTCCAGGCTGGTGGTAAGGCTGTCCTCCTGGCATTGTGGGCAATCTTTGCTTAAATTTTGGTGACTGGCATCATCCCAACTGACTAGAAAATGGGACTTCTTTCTGGAAAGGGAAGGGTGATCACTTGGATTGTGCCAACTACCAGGGGATAACACTGCTCTCAGTGCTGGGTAAGGTCCTTGCTAGGATCTGTGATCACTTGCTCGCCTACCAGTGACCAGAGCAGGTGTGGTTTTACACCTAAGAAGTCTACCATCTACCGTTTCCTGGCACTGTGCTCATCAAGTGCAAATGTGAAGATTAGCAGTTTCGTTGCAGCCTTTGTCAATTTTCATAAAGCGTTTGACCCGGTTGATCGAGCTGTGGGCCATCCTGAGACTTTGCGGGATCCACCCAAAGTAACAGGACATCACAGCTGGCCTGTACACTAATATTATGAGTGCTGTGCAGAGTGCAGGCAGAACCTGTGTTCTTCCCAGTTGATTCTGGGGTTCGTCAAAGCTGTGTTCTTGCTCCTACTCTCTTCAATGCCTGCATGGACTAGGTGTTGGGCGGGGTTGTGAGGTCCTGCAGCTGTGGGGCATCAGCTGGTGAAGAAAGATTCACTGATCTTGAGGTTGCTGATGGTGCTATGATCTTTGCAGAGGCAATGGAGGCTCTGATTGGGGCTCTTGAGAGACTGAGCAAGGAGTCTGAATATCTGGGCCTGTGAGTGTCCTGGATAAAAACCAAGATCCAGGCCTTTAAAGACCTCTTGGGCACAGCCACCAGCAGGATTCAGGCCTTTAAAGACCTCTTGGGCACAGCCACCAGCAGTGTGTCTGTCTCCGGAGAGAATATTGATGGCATTGAGAGGTTCATTTACCTTGGCATTGATATTTTTTGTCTCTGGTGACTCTTCCTATGAAGTTAGGAGACAGATTGGGAGAGCATGGGGGTCATGAGGTTGCTGGAAAGGGGTGTGTGGCACTACTGGTATCTTTGTGAAGGACGAAGGTTCAAGTCTTTAGAGTCCTGGTGCTCCCTGTTTTGCTGTATGTCTATCCAGTGACCTGAGATGAAGACTGGACTTCATTGGTATTGTTTCTCTCTGAGGGTGATCTGGCTCACAGGACCAGGCTAAGGGGACGCCCATGTAAGCAGATAAACGGCCATTTCCGGAGGGTGGGACTGGACTACGTGTTGGCCTGGGGCGGTCACCAATCGGAATCCCCAGGTATATCATTGTGTGGGGGGCGTGGCAACATATTGTTTCAGTGCATGCTTGCCAACCTGACCTGACCTGACCAGATTGACCAAGATTTCCTACATTATTATTATAATGTTCTCTACATAGTATTTTAAAATCTTGAGGTATTTGGTCTTTTTCATCTGTTGGCTAAATTGCCTGTAGGACTTTGAAACATTAAATAGAAAATGGACGTTCTAAATAATGATATAGATTTTGCTAGCTGGAAAAACAGGGACGTGTACTGTAGTGTATCGCATGATAGACAGTCATAGTTATACCTACCGATGTGCCTCTTGGGTCACTGCTACGCTACGCAATGACGTGTGAAACACTCCCCTTTCTGAAAATGCTGCCTTTCGATATTGAGCCATTGAGACCGGAACTCCCATGGGTGTGAGGAGCCTGGCCGCAGAGCTCACAGCAAGGGCCCACACCTACATTGTAACAAATTTCCTATCATTGGTCTCCTGTAGCCTCACACCACAAACGTCACACATTTACCAGGACTGGGAGGCACAATGACAAAGCTGGAGCGTTTCTGTTAAAATGAATTTGCAGGACTTGAATCCCAAGCCCCCCCCCCTTCCACCCCCAGCTCAAATCCACAGTTTAGTGGTCATGTCCGGAACACTGTGCAAGGGGGTGTATCACACAGCTGGCCTCTTTGCGAGCTGTGTCCATTTGTCTGGAATTCCACAACATATCACGTAATTGATGGATGGTGATTTACTGCCCTCCCACACTCAGCTCCATGCCGCTCTCTTTTTTTCTTGCAAAAAATTCCACGGCTCTGGGTGTTCGGGGCCTCAGGAATTTGTAAACACTGCAACCCTTGTTAGAACTGTCTGAGACATCCTCTCGCCACGGACGCTAAGAGCGGCAGCGTAAAGGACGTGCCAGGAGCAGCTGGGGGAGGGCGCCCCTATCGTCAGTGATGGACTGTCCTGACATGAGGTCGTGACCTCGCTGGGCACGCTCTCAGCGTGGGTGACGGGAATGATGTCGTCACCTCGAGGTGAAGCTAAGCAAAGAAGGTGTAGACGCAGTTTGGGGGTGGGGATACCTTTGTTCAAGAATGCTTTATTTTCACACTATTTTTATTGGGGAAGAGGCGAGTGGAGATGATTAAAAAAAAAGAGAGAAGTTCTCTGAAATTGGATGATGGCCGATCAAAAACTGCTTTAAATTGCTGACATTGACAGGAAAAATAAGACAAACAGTAAGCCAGATCCTCACTGTATTTACCTAGTGCTTTGAATTGAGGGAAATTGTGCAACATAATTCTTCCAAAATGTACACTTGGCAATGCCATTCTGATCACGGTTTTGGAGTAATCCTGCTTGCAACAAGAGTCCAAAATCTCGCAAGCATCAAAAGCACAACAGCATCTGAGTGTAATTTTTTTTTCTGCTTTTTTTCACCTGTGATCATGATAATTTAAACGTTCCTGATCCAAAAGTAGATTCTCCCCCTTCGTCTTCGGTTCAAACTGAATGACATTGTTAATATTTCATGTGCGGTCTTGTGAGGCTCAGTACTCCAGAACAGCGAGATGGCAGGGAGAGAGTGAGTGAGCGAGCCACGGGTAACCAGCAAATGCTTCTTGCCCTGGGCGAAGCTTTAGGCTAAATCGTTTTAAGCAAAGTACGGAACGAGGCTATACTACACCTCCCGTGCTCCCATCACGTTATTTTCCAGTGTTATGACTATTCCCCCAGTGCAGCTGCGAAAAGAGAAACTTCAAATCATCCTGCAGCTTAATCTCCTATCAAATAAAATGGATGAGAGGCGGAAGGGAATGATACCTACGGTTATCTGTAGAAAAGGAGAGGAAAAGAAAGGATGTGCTGATTTTCTCAAAGCTATACCTGCGAGGAAGTTATAATAAGTGCATTGCTATTGATATCAAAATCATAAAAGGGTGATTTTACACACAATATGCGTTCAGTCTACTGCCCCCTACAGGTCGGCAGATGCATATAAACCGGACTACAATGAAGAAGAAGTGGTGCAAAACTTGCAGGCACCTGATTCGCCTCTAGCAGGTGTGAGATAGATGGAGGCAGGTGATAAAAGAGGGGTGTACGCATTACAAGAGGGTTAACTCTGTTCCTACCTCCTTACACAGCCCGCATACTTTCATCTGGCTCCCCCAGGAAAAACACTAGCGGACCTCCTAACCTTCGCGTGTCATAAGAGTATGGATCTGTGCTTAAGAATTTCCAGGAGATTCACAGAGCTCCATAATTAGAGGGTAAATTCACCAAAAAAAATCCTGATACGTTACTCCTGGTGCTGGCCGCGGCAAGACGGGGCCCCAGGGAGCGCTTATTTCATTTCTGTAAGTAATTACGCCAGCACCTGGTGTGCGGCTTCCCAGCCTGCAGTTGGCAGTGCCACACAATCCCCAGTGAGGATTTCAGCAGGTTAGGCTGCTCCCTATATTCACTGAAGAGGTATGAGGGGGTTACAGGACTTTACAAGGCTAATTCTCTGAATTATTATATCCAAAAGCATACAGTTCTACAAATACACACATATACACACACGCACACGCATGTGCACACACACATACAGGTTTATAATGATATCTTTGTGGGGACTCTCCATTCATTTCAATGGGGAAAACTCTAATCCCAGCATGACGACCTTAACCAAAAGTAACCAAACAAAATACGAGACTTTTGGAATTTTTAGTTTTTTGATTGCATTCACAGAACTTTGTAGAGACCTGAAAAATGCTGAAAGGTTCTGAAATCATTCCCTGTTAATTTCCTCTGCAGTATGCAATTAGTTACTAAACAAAGCGTGCGGGTAGGTGGAGCTCGTGCGATTTGTTTAATTCTATTTTTAAACAGATCTCACTGTAAGGGAGAAGGGCGTCAGATGCTGGGTGCTGCTCGGACACGGCGACCTTCTCCCCCCCGCCCGTTCGCAGAGGGCTTGGTTCGGTTCCCCCCGTCCCCCCCGTCCGTTCGCAGAGGGCTTGGTTCGGTGAGGTGTTGCTGGAATCTGTCTGTTTACACAGTGCTTTCTAGTATCCACCGCAGGGGCCTGTGAGGGAGGTGGTGATGTGGGGGGGGAGGTGTCAGCACTCCCAGGGAAACCCCCAGCACGACGGCACCCAAATTACACCCCCAGAGAGCGCCTTCACTGCCCGTCCTCCGTGGCGGACTGTGAGGCCGCAATAAAAGCCTAGAGAATCCAATAAAGTGAGACTCGCTGGCGGGTCAGACTGGTGATTCCGCGTCGAGCCGTTAACGTGGACTGCCGCGTCCGCTGGCCTGCAGATAACAAGATGCACCCAGCTGAGATGCATCGGCACGAAACAAAGAACAAAAAAACAAATACGAAGCCTTTGCATTACAATTTATCCCACTCACAGCACCTATCAGGAAGAGCATAGGCGGTAGCGGTATCTAATTCTTTGCACCGTCATGCCCTACAGAAATTATCCCGCCGTATACATTTTGATAGTATTGCCCTTGAAAATACTATCTCGGTATTATGAAATACTGGCTATAAAATTCACCACCCCCATCTACTTCTGAAGCTAAGATTTTGGGCATACCATAATACACATATTACCGTAATACCACTCAAGCCTAGAAACCTCTGCCTTTCCCCCATTCCGGCTCCCCAAAAAGCGCCGAACCTGCACCACACAGTATATCTATCAAGTTCTGTCCCTCCATTTTAATTGCCAGTGAGAAGAGGCCCAAACCAAGATGTCTCTTATTCTCTTCCCCCTCCGTTTTACTGGGGCGAACCTGAGCCAAGCTCTGGAAGAGGCTGTATCTTTTTTAATTATCTTTACCCACTTTGATTAATTAGGCTGTCTGACAATAGTGTGTTTCTAATGCTATTCACCTGCCATCCCTGACTGACAGACTTTCTGTCTGATTCAAAGTAAACAGCTGCTGCCATGATTGCCTAGCAACCAGGAGGTGATGGATGAGTCCCAAAGATGGATGGCTACAATAAATCATGTCTCCTCTTATAAAACTAGAAAATGGGGAGGGGAATGGCAAAACAAAACAACCTTTTTCTATTATGAAACTTCGGAAGAAGTATATTCCCAGTGACCCTCCATCGACTCTGGCCTTGTGTTATTCTGGTTTCGCATTATGGCGGAAGGTGGGGGAGAGGCCGTTTAGCCGTTCCTGTAAGTCTCAGGGTGCATCGATGAGACAAGCCAGTGTGCTGCCATCGTGGCGAGAAGGCTGCTCTGCCTGCTGAGGTACAGTGAGACAGCAGGGGACTCGCGCGCTGAAGCCCCTCGCCCGGATAAAACTGTGGCAAAGCTCTACCTTCCACCAGCACCGTGCTGAAAGTGCTGCGTAAGCCACCTGCACCCCCCCCCCTCCCCCAGAGATCAAGAACAAACCGCACAAACAAAAAACAAACCACGCCCACCCCTCACCCTCATTTGGTGGAGCTGCTTATGAACAAGAAAAGACCATTTTGGTCTGAAATGTTGGAAACAGGACATTTGTTTGATGATAGGCCGATTTGTGGTCAACTAATCAAAGCATAATAAAACTTAGAAAGACAAACAGCATAATGTAATTTAGAAGGGTATTAAATATATTAAAGTTAAAAATAACTTTATGGTGTATATTGAAGCACAGGGTAGATATTTCTTGAAGTATCTACAAATGTAAATATTTTCACATAACCAAATAGCTACTGTATATTGTTAAAGAATCATGTTGCACAAGTTTGTTTTTGTTTACCGAATGATACTTTGGTTAAAGTAACACCACGACACAAACCATAATACATATGTAAACTTCTTAACTGTTTAGTTCTCCAATGTGTTTATGTCACAGCAAACAAAAGCTTTTTCCAACAAAAATACCTAACATAATCACATCCAGTGAGGCATACTCAGTTTGTTTAAAATGTAAAGACACTTAAATACACTTCCAAAATGGCTACTTTGTAGTTTGACACCCTACATTTAAACACTTTGGTTCACCAGTGGAAGTTAATGCGTAAGTGTGACGGCCCAAGGGGATATATGGGGGGGAAAGGGAGTCCTAATTAAGCCCAGCTGTTTCAACTTCCTTTTCCAGCTTTGATGGTACATCACCCCTCCTTTAGCCACAGAACTTCATTATAGAAAAAAAAATACAAAAAGGAAGAAAACAGAATTAATCTGCAACAAATCGAAATTACCATAAGCAACTTTTATTTCACTTTTCAGACTGATTTTCTGTAGCTGTGGTGGAAGAAAAAGGCAAATCCGGTTCTAAAGCGCAGCTGGTTCGCTGATATCCGTTAACAAACAGGCAGAGAGCAGAGCCATCCATCACAGCGCTCACATCTCGGCCCCCGTCTCCATTCCCTCTCTTCCAACTCTCAAGTTACAGCTTTACATGCCCAGTCTAAATAATATTCAGAAATGATAAATGGTGCCGTAAGCCTCGTATCCATCATCAATCTTTTCTTAAGAAACATCCGTCTTCCGTAACGTGCCTTTGAATCTCGTTTATGAATCCGGTAGCCGCTGCAGCCTGTGAGTGATACCTGTCGTGGCTGGGAATGCGCTGGGGCAGGCTGCGATCCACACACGCACACACACACACACACACACACACACACACACACACGCACACACACGCACGCACGCACGCACGCACGCACACACACACACGAACACCAATCAAGCTCATGTACATGGGTGGTCGCATATCCCCCACAGGTGAGGTCCACCCACCCTCACATACTCTAAGACCGAGACCAACACCTATCATTGCCCCCCTGCCCCCTTGTCTCCGTTGTCCCATAATGCGATTTCCAATCTCACCAATCAGTTTTCTAAAAGCCACGCGATACTTCAGGGCTGAGGGCGGCAGGGCACCTCTACGGCTCCTGACAGTACAGTCAATCACATGATCATGTTTTCTGTATC